>JACMIF010000001.1:109714-145778 GCA_014805445.1 Diplogasteroides magnus | reverse complement strand
ACGCTTAAGGGGACCCCCGTGGACTAACCCCCCCCCCTCCCATTTACCCCCACATGTGGGAAGTGTCCCCAACAGCTCAGAATCAATTGGGAAAAGGCCTTGCGTGGGAAATCCTAAGAGAAAGTGAGAAAGTGAATGACTATGCAATGTGGGAATGCAGTCAATACACACACAAACCTGCGGCAACAATGATGTAAGGGTCTTTTGCGAGCTGCTTGATGGTGGAACCTTCTGGTTCCCCGCGGTCGACCTTCGGTTGCAGAACGAGAAATTGCATGGCTGAATGATGACGTAATCATGGAACGGGTATGGGGGTGCTCACAGCCATCAGCGAGGGCGAGGAGGGCGAGGAGAATGAAGGGCAGTTCCTTCCCTGAGAACTCGTAAAGAACACCACCGTATGGAGGACCGACCAGCACTCCCAGGGCAAGGCCTGAACGACACTGTCTTTTTGAGAATTAGATCTTTTCACCTCCGAGCGCTATTCCCATGGCGGATCCACGCTCACGGTCGTCAGGATACGCTTGGGCCAACATGCCCATTCCTGGAAGAGTGAATCAAGGTAGAAAGATATGAAATTTGAGTCATAATGATGAGATGGACAAATGCGCCTTCAATCCAAGGCTTCAGTGACTATGTCACCATTACGGCGCAAGACTCCATGTCGCTCTGGTTATCAAGTGATGCCTGTGTGACCCAGTGTACAACTAACCAGAAGTACTCGTGCATGCCGATCCGATTCCTTGAAGTGCCCTGGCTAGCCACAACATGGGAAAACTGTCTCCGAACGCGAACATCAACGTTGACAGGAACATAATGCAGAATCCCGCGAACATGGGCATTGTGTAGCCGATTCTACAGTAAGTTCGGATTTCGCAATACCCTGAACCCTTACCTGTTGGTGAGTGGTCCAACAAAAGGATTCGCAATCAGTTGAATGAGTGCCTTGGAGCCGAACATGAGTCCAACGTGAACGTTCTCCTCAGCCAACATTCGATGCCTTTCCTTGGTCTCCTGAGGAGTCAGCTCCCTGTCTTCACTTGATCCTTCTTCATCCTGTGGTGGCCTCTCTTTACTCTTCGGCCGAGTTCTCGGTCCTCCACCCTCAGGTCTCATCCTCCTCCTCTCTCCTGCATTCTCTTCTTCTGCACGCATCTTGCCTTGTCTAGCCCTATTCTTGGTGGCATCGGACTGGAGTTTGGGCACGAATGGGTTTCGTTCATAATTGATTCGTTCAGCCTTGCTGTCCTCGATGGGGGTGTCCCAGGAGTTGTCCTCCCACACGACCTGGCGCTTCCCTCGCACGTTGTCATGTGCAGAGACCTTAAAGGGACCATTCCCATGCCCTATGAGAACCGCTTACCTTCGAGACCCTGTTGTTCAAGAGCAAATCTGTCTCGTTCGGGTGCGAAAGCCTCAGTAAATACTCGGGAATGATCGGAACTTAAGCAGTCAAGCGTACAAAAGAAAAGTGACGATGGCCCAACCGACTGTGGTCAACAGCATATTGTCCAGGAATAGTGCTATGTACACGATGAGCAGAAGGGCCTTGCGGTTGTTCCGATTGCGGGCGATAAACTCGAGGAACGTCATGGTCTGCCCCTCCTGGTAGGCCCTTCTCCTTCTACTAGAGACTGCTCCTGTTGGGGGATAGACACTGAGTTGATGGGGGAAGGCGGACACGCCCCCTCTCCGTGAGAAGAATGACAGAAGGGAGAAGAGCGATGAGAGGAGAGGGAGACGTATGTCCAATCAAGAGATTACACGAGAAATAACGACTGAAAGACAATCTGGGCCACGTGAATTATGCGCGACAGGCCCGTTGTCTCAAACGCGCAGCCATATCAAGAGGGGAAGAGGGTGCTTGAGGGGAGATTGGGCCGTGTCCTCTTAGACGAAGGACTCGTTGAGTTCCCTCTTCTCTACAGACATCGAATAACAATTGTGCACAGGAGAGGAAAAGTTGCCGTGAGATACCCACGTAAAGGGAGAGAAAAGATTCCGGGAGTGGAGAAATACGGAAGCGGCCACGGGCCACTTTATATGCACTATTGAACACGATGGCATATACACGAGAAGAATGACGGAGCTGAGAATGAGATTTGTCACATACTCAGGTAATTCGCGAGTGAAACTTAGGTGATATTCTGGGTATTCGCGCCAAGTTGGTAAAATGTAATGATGAGTAATCGTAGTTGACTATCACGGCTCTATTGCGTATGGAGCGGTTGCTATGCATTCGAAAATACTGAGAGGTAGACAATGAGAAGTCCATCAATGCTATTCACGTGCACACATTATTCCAAACTACTTCTTTTCTTTACTCTGCACGAATCCTTATTCGGTACTAGGAAATGTGCTATGAGGTTTCAAAGAAGCAGCGACTCGCGCATGCAAAAAATATGTATGTTTCGTGTTATGATATCTGAAAACAAGTTGACTTGACAATTTTTTTTTGGAATTTTGAAGGAGAAATACTCTTAAGAAAATTCACGAAACAGCAGAATTCCGAGTACGGATTTCAGGATAAATATTCGTTCGGGCCCCATTATTGTGATTTGTGTCCATTCAGGGTGTGAATTCAAGTTAGCACCGCAATCCTATGACAAGGAGCACTGAACAGGCAAAGAAGGCATTATACAACAGTTTTTGAGATTTTCATGGTATCCGCGTGTTTCGCAATCTGGGAATCTCAATTGCATTGTATTTTGTGCACGTTCCAAAGTCCTGAAATAAGATAGCTAAATTTTTAGAATGATTTCTTGCAAGGATAGTTCAAGAATCGCTCAGTGCATTTGATTATCTACTTTTCATGGATTTATTTCTTCTTTGAGTGTGAGAAGCTACATATAGTATCAAGAAGAGAAATTCAATTTCTTAAAGAAGTAAAAAAAATGGAGATTCTGGGTCAGCCATTCTGACAACATAGCGTTGATAAGCATAGTTGATTACATAGAAAGCCGAAAGCTTATATTTAAAAAAATTTAAACAGCCGTAATGCAGTTGCCAAAAAATGAGAAAGTTGTAGTTTGTAGTTTGAAAACGAATTTCAACTACAAACTCTTGAAGCACTCGCAAACGTTCTAGTTCGTTTTATATGCAATTTTTAAAAGTTTTTTTATAGCTTCCGACTAATTCGAGTGCGGTAAACACAGAAATAAAACCACGAAGCTCGAAATTGCGGCTGACACGTGAAATGAAAAAAAAAGATTACGGTATGACTACCACACCGCCAATGAAATTCCGCAGGGATTTCCGTGCAGGACTATTTCTGACCAACGAGAATTTCTCCATTTTTTACTTCTTTAAAATATCATGTTGCTGAACCGCAGAAACGTGAAAATGGAAGGATTCAATATAGGCATTCTCAACAATATATGGGACTCCTGCAGCGAGGTTGAGGGCGTGGAATTCTCGAGCGAATCTATCTCACACAACTTCGTGATTACGCCCTCATGAGGAACAAGCGGATATAAATAAAGTTGTGAAGCACCCTACACATGTGCAAGACAGTCAGTGATGCTCACGCGTTTTATCATGGATGATTTTCGCTGTCACATAAGGCTTTGTCAGAACTGCAGTTCGCGCGACACAGTGTCTTGCTAATCCTTCCATGTCAAATTCGGTAGTGATTTCAAGCTCCAAGTGTTGAAGATACGGAAATGAGAGACCTGATGTTAGGTAAGCATAAAAGGCGGTTAGCGCATGAAAGTTTACGATCCATCCTAAACATAATAGCTTCTCGATGATCAAAACGAACCAAATTCGTCCAACCTGTAATGGCCGTTGCCCCGTATAATAGGCGAAATAACGAGGAAATATCATAATATCGGGTGTGAGGATTACCATAAATACCAGGCATTTCCACCTGGACAGAGACCTTGAAATAAATATTTAAAACAAAAATAACCTTGTATCGTTCTGCTAACAACGGCGTAATGGCATTAGCGAGTTCATCGGTACAGATAATTCCTCGCAGCTTCAAATAACGAAAGTTTAGTTCGCCCGAATCCTGAATATCATGTCATTTTCTTATAATACTTTGAGTATTTTCCTTAGCTACTTTTCAGCAGTCTGAACGGCAAAGTAGTTAAATTTCTGAATAAGTTCCCTTATTAATTTTCGATTATTCATACCCGTTTCACAAAGAATTGAGCGCACTCTCGGACAGTTTTTCCTATGTATATATTGTTTCTGTCTCGTTTCCATCTCTTCGTTACAGGAACTTCTTTGAATACGTCTGTGCACACATTTCCAATGAAATGGAGGTGTGTTGAATGCTCCTGTGCAGCTTTTTAAAATATAATTTCATAAATAAAATTACCTTTAGACTTTCAGGGTCGTAGCAATTTATAAAGTATTTTTGCTTCGGCACTACTGGACCGACTAACAAGCCAAGCTTTTCTCCGTACAACGATTTGTAGTTTTCCTCCACAAGTTGCTTCAGTAGGCGATTTACTTGCCAAATAGAATTGAGATCGCCAATTGAAAGATGTCGCAAGATTAGAATAAAAATTTCATTGGGAAGAGAAGAGAAAGCATTCATCTTGTTTGGAAATGTGCTCTGGTGAAAAGAACGCGTTGCGACTGCGATGCGAAAACACTCTCACCATCTTCCCAAGTCCTCCATCTACTTTTTCTGTCTCTCTTTTCCTCAAACACATTGAAATGCCATCATTTTTGCGTCGCACGAGGAAATTTTCTAAACGACTGATCTTCAAGCCTACTATACCAGGGATGGTGTAAGCGATATATTTCATTAAAATTTACCTACTTTCTGAAGTTGTACCTCGAAGAAGCAGCTAATGGAAGAATGGACTAAATGGAAAGACCTATGGTGTAAGTGATGCATTAATTTTGGTGAAATGCTAAAACAAATAATAAAATTTCTCGGAAACAGCGAAAATCTTCAGTTTCTTGTACGGAAAGTAATTTTGAAAACAGGCTCACAAACTATCACTCGAATTTAGTGGATGAAGACTTTTCGTCCGCCGAAGAAGAGGAAATTCGATCAAATATTTCAAGAAGACTGTGAATCAGTGAGGGCAGAAGGAAGAACACAACGGTGATTATTTATGCATATTCAGAGTTTCAAAAATCAATAGAAGATACAATTTAACTTGGAAAGGATATCCAGAATCATGGAATTACTGCAATGCAGCCAGTGAGGTTGGTTTTGATTGCTAAACCCACATAAATATAAACAAGATTGCAGGATAATGCATTCATCGTCCCAAACGACTTAAAAGCTACCCTTGTGAATTTTGCGACTGAGTAAGGGAATATTCATTATTCAGTATGTCGGTAGTCTTGAATGCGGTTTTCAGTAATCTTGAGAGGGAAGTTGTAGTTAAAAGCTTCCCCTACCGGTATGATGAACTATATGAGCAGACACGACTTCTCGAGAAGTATCGACCGGACAAGGTTTATGACTTGTAAGTTATTGTAGTTCAACATCATGTACTTTTATTTCGCTTTTGCAGTAAAGTGGAGCATTTTATGAGAAAGCCACCTATAGGTCGTCCTGCACACGCTGATCCTGACGAACCATAAGTATTACTTGCAACGCGAATGATGCGGTTAAAAAAACTTTCATTTGAGTACATTCGCATAATATTTTAACATTTCAGGGAGAAAATAAAGGTTAAACGAACGATTCTAGCAAGATCTGTTAGAATCAACTGCTCTACAGAGCACTGTCAAAAGCTGGCTTCTGTATTTTGTTTATACCAAGAATTATGTACGTATTTTAATGTCAGCAGTAAAATAGTTTATCATGAGTAAAATATTATAAAAGTTGTTCTTGTTCTTAAATTCTTAAAAATTAAAGCTTTGTTTATCTATTCCTCATTCATCGACTGAAATACATAGGTTACCAGATGAGAATCGTGAATATTAAACGACAAATGAACGATCCTCGTTCCTAGCCTATACTCAATTGCGTTTCCGTCAATTTCAATGATCTTTTCCAAAGCAATTTGTAATTTCAGATCATCTGGATAGTGATCGCTCAATATATGGGAGCGTTATATTCATCAGCTTTTCTCGATTGAGCAGCACCTGAAAGCATCAGCATTTAATCTATCGTTTGAGTGGAAAACACCTGCATGACTAGGAAAAATTTCACGCAAAAAAATATTGTGAGTCGAACTTTCCATTGGTCAGAAATGTTCTACTGCAGCCTTTTGCGATATTTTGAACACAGAAATTTTTTTATATAGTTATAAATCCATATATAAATCTCGTTTTCCTGAGACAAGAAGAAACAACTATATTTTTATCAGAAATTAGGATTGTACAACAATTTTTTTACTACAACCCGCCAGCTTTGCTTGGGATGTGTATAATAAAAGAATTAATTAACCTGAACTGTTCTCCTGTACTGTTGACAGTCACATCTGATCTCTTTCATAATTGCCGTCCGCGCGGTGCAGTGTGTGGCAAATCCTTCGATGTCGAATGCGCTAGGGATTTCAAAGTCCAATTGTTGAAGAAATGGAAATGAGGGACCGGACGTTAAGAAGGCAAAAAAGGCGTTTTTTGCAGTCACGTTAATGATACATCCTAAACATAAGTCCTTCACCGCGTACACAAAGAGTATGAGAACTTTATCAAACCTGTAATGGATGTTGCGCCGTGCAGTAAACGCAATAAGGATGAAATATCATAATATGGACTGTGAGGATTACCGTAAATCCCAGGCAATTCCACCTGTATGGGGAAATCTCTCGAATGAATATCAAAAATTACATTGTATCGTTCTGCTAACAACGGCGTTATGGTATCGGTGAGTTCATCAGTGCAAATAATTCCTCGCAACTTCAAATGGCGAAAGTTTAGTTCGCGGGAATCCTGAACGATGTGCCTTTGTCTTATAATGCTACCTATTAATATTTTATTTAGCCCCTTTACCGCAATTGGAACGTCCAGGGAGCTAAATTATTGAATAAATTCCTGAATTAATTTTCTATTACGCTTACCCGTTTCACAAAGAATTGAGCACACTCTCGGATAGTTTTCCCTATGTATATGTTGTTTCTGTCTCGTTTCCACCTCTTCGATATAGGAACTTCTTTGAATGCCTCCGTACACACATTTCCAATGAAATGGAAGCGTGTTGAATGCTCCTGTGCAGCTTTTTAAAATATAATTTCATAAAAATATTACCTTTAGACTTTCAGGATCGTAACAATTTATGAAGTAGGTTTGCTTCGGCACTACTGGACCGACTAACAAGCCAAGCTTTTCGCCGTACAACGATTTGTAGTTTTCCTCCACAAGTTGCTTCAGTAGGCGATTTACTTGCCAAATAGCATTGAGATCGCCAATTGAAAGATGTCGCAAGATTAGAATAAAAATTTCATTGGGAAGAGAGGAGAAAGCATCCATTTTGTTTGAAAGTGCGCTCTGGTGAAAAGAACGCGTTGCGACCGCGATGCGAAAACACTCTCACATCTCTGAAACCTCTTCAGAAGTCTTCCCCTGTCTTATATCCCTCACTCTTCCATCACACGCTTTGAAATGCCATCTTTATTCCGTCGTACCAGGAATTTTTTTAAACGGCTCCTTTTCAAGCCACCTACACCAGGGATGGTGTAAGCGATTTCTTTATTCAAACGCAATTAGTTTCTGAAGATGTACATCGAACAAGCAGCTAATGGAAGAATGGTCTAAATGGAAAGACCTATGAGGTACGTGGAATTTGAGAAATTATTATGTTTCTTGTACGGAAAGTTGTTTTTAAAAACAAGCTCAAGATATCACTCGTATTTAGTGGATGGCGACTTTTCTTCCGCAGGAGAAGAAGAAATTCGATTCAAATATTTCAAGAAGACCGTGAAAGAGTGAGGGTTAACCGAAGGGACATAAAGCTGATCATCTATATTCAGGGTTTCAAAAAACAACAAAAGATATAATCGAACATGGAAAGGAGATCGAGAATCATGGAATTTCTGCAATGCAGCCAGTGAAGTTCGTTTTGCATAGCGTAGATTCGTTTGCTACATATACACATAAAACATGATTGCAGGATAATGCATTCATCTTCCCGAATTACTTGAAAGCTGATCTTGTGAATTATGCGATTGAGTAAGGGATTTTCATTCGTCTTATATGTCCAGTAATTGTCTTTTCTCAGTAACCTCGAAAGGGAAGGTGTAGTGAAAAGCTTTCCCTACCAGGATGATGAAATCTATGAAAAGATACGACTTCTTGAGAAATATCGACCTGACAAGGTTTATGACTTGTAAGTAACTGCTGCCCAGAAACATGCACTTTAATATCGTTTTTGCAGTAAAGTGGAGCATTTTATGAGAAAGAGACCTCGAAGTCGTCCTGCATGCCATGATCCTGAAGAACCATAACGAATTTAATACTTGCGCACGCACGATCCGGTAAACAATATGAGTATATGAGTACATTTATTGTTTGTCTGTTACAGAGTTGATAAGAGCGGAAGCGTTTGTCACATGGATCGGAATGACAAGAGCAACGAATTGGAATCCATCAGCAAATTATTTGTTTCCTGTTGACTTAGCCAATCACCTGCAACTGTTGCTATTATACTTGTTCAGCTCCTGCGATTAGTACTCGTCTTTTTGTGTTCCGCTTATTCAGACGTTCATGCACTTGTTGGCTATTCATCGTCATTTGGTCGAACTCAACATGTATCAAGCCCAACTCGTGGTTCCTCAGTCTTGGACCTTGTGTTTTGCTCGGATTCGGCACTCATTGGGTCACTCTCGGTGAGGGCTGCTCTGGCAGATCACTCGGATGTTATCTTTGGTTCCTCTTCTCTTTCACCATCTGATCGTTCGTCTGATAACAGTTCATTTCATTTCTTTATCCATTCTCATATACAATCAAGAAACAAACAGTAAATGGACAACAATTGAATGGGTTCCCATATACAAGGCATCCTCAATCAGAGTGTGTCTATTCCGTTATATTTTGCGTACGCAATGAATGAAATAAATGCAATCCCATTCTCCTCTAAGAGTGTTTTTGGCAGTAAGATAATTAATGATCTCTGATATCAGACGGGGACATACAGTTAACATCAGGAACTCTATTTGTTGGCACAAATAACTAGAGAGGAAGAAATACGAGTATTTATGCAACGGAGGTCAAAACCAAATGGAAGAAGGAACTGGACAAGGGACTGTTTAGAAGGATAGCGAAGGATAGGATAAAGGAGAGAGGATGATCTCAAAGAGTGTGGGAAGGGCACATTGCACAATGGATCTTGTGAGTACTTCATGGACTTCTACTCCATAGTGGATTACTGATGAACATCTTCATAAATTCCACAATTTGCTTTTTGAGGAGAGAGATTGAAATGCCAGTCTCTTTTTCGAGCTCCGTTGCCCATCGAACATAGCAACAGAGGCACAGAATGAAGCAGTGACAATAATCGAGGACTTGAAGCGAAAGAAGAAGAGACTGCGAAAGGACCGACGATGTTGAGAATCCCGCGCTCATTGAGGGATCTGGTTGGATGAGGAAAATGGTCCTGAACCCGTACCGCCATAACACCCATTGGTACCATTCACACATGTTTTTCTTGTGAACGATCAACAATATGTATGTATGTATGTATGTATGTATGTATGGTACTCGGTGTTTGGATCCCCAGTGACGTCGGCAATATCCCAACGGAGTTTATACATCCAAATTTTATATCACATTTTTTTTGAAATTGTGATTACAAAAGAAGAAATGACCATTACTCAAGTACTAGGATAGCCTCCATGAAACGGTGTGTGCATTGTGCAATGGTGGCCAAACGATGCGTCGGCTCTGAAAAGAATCTTTGTATGCGAAAATGTGCGCTGAAGCTTACCAGTCTGATTGTGAGATGCAGCCGCAACTAACTTCTTTGCCAATGTAGCCACCCTCACATCTGCACTCGAAAACGGGCTCATTGCTGTTCTGAATGGGTGGGATGATGGGTGTGAGAATAATAATATATTGATGAAAGACAAAAGTGCATTTGCGCCAATGGCGCATCTGTTCAATTCATCATTTTGGCGCAAATGTCCATATCGCTGCTGCCTTTCATCCGACAAAAATACATAAATCAGAGAGTAAAGTAGACAAACCTCCTGAATTCGTCTCAAACGAATCCTCACCGCAAGTTCCGCAGTTTTCTCTCTCACTTATTCTGAAAAATTATGATGAATCATAAAGTTAGTATCTTCATTCTTTCCGACTCACTCGTCAAGAATATTCAATCCTATTCGCAGTATTAGCATTTAAAAGTGTTCATTGAGGCGAGCCATTTATGGACTCAAAAATATGAATTGTAGGTTAATCTAAAAGTGAATATTTAGGAAAAACGACTCTGTTGACACGGTAGAAAAAGCTTGAAAGGCTCTGGAAGGAATAGCTTGGATTCTGTCAATCATTTCTTGGGCGTTATCAACGAATGCAAATCAGAGAAGGAAGCGAGGTAAATTGAGACGCCGACAGAAAAATGGTATAGTGATTCGTGGTTCAATGATAAGACACAATGACTTGAAAATGAATCTCAATCAGTTTTCGCAACAATTCACTAGCAATTCAAACGTTGACCAATGAGTAAAAGTATTTATGAAACATTTTTTATAAAATATTTGAAAAGGGGCGGCAATGCGGCCATAGAAATCAAATGTGACTAGAATACGTAAAGTAGCAATGAGAACGGAGTGGCTACTAGAATAATTGCATTCGAGTAAGCACACAGGTTGAGAAGTCGAGAGAAACTGACAGTACAAGAGACGTGGACAAGAGGATGTAACAATGGTCGCAGCATTATCAGTGCTGCTGAGATTAGTTCGTTCGTTGAATTGTTTGGAATGGCATTTATTTATAAGTGATGTATTATAAAATGTGGTGATAGGAAAGGCAAGAAAACACAATGTCACTGTAAGAACAAAGGCAACATTTTCATTCTGATATTCATCTAACCCCGGATGATTTACCGAGTACTAACCATCTCTCAATTTCGTCCTTAATAATCTATAATCTGCGTGCTATTTCGTCGTTTGTCTGACCATTACTAATGATTTTTAAGAGACTTCAGGAACAACACATTTCGGCCGACTTTTTACTCTGTTTGCATGAATCAGCTGTGATGAAAGCGATTGGACTCATGGAATCGTACACTTTACTCTTAGCAGCACACTCAACGAGGTACATCGCAATGGTTGTGAGATGTTACAGAGAGCGAGAATACGACTGTGGAACGAATGGACATTGTGTACCCGTGTCATCAACTCCTCCAAGAATGAGAGTGAGACGACGAGGAAAGAGTGAAAACAGGAAGAAGAGAATAAACGCTACTCCAACACGAAGACACGCAGCAAGACGATCACAATACAATCATTCATTCCTCTCACTCTACTCAATCCTTCTCAATTTCATCTCATAATCCGCACAAATTCAACCAATATTAATAATCAATCATAATTTCTCATTTCAAATATTAAGGCCCTATGAATATGGGACTCGATGCTATCTGTCAACAACTAAAGAGCAGCAAACGAGCCTTTTTTTCAGGCGGTGAATGCAAATAAATAGGGGGATGTTGTGATGGTGGTGGGGCTGGAAGAAACAACGTTCCCTACGAAACCCGGTGTTTTGATGGATGAGGATTGTATGGGTGGTGCACCAGGGGTAGTTGGGCCACCTAGCGGGGACCACCCAGAATATGGAAATGGGGAGATGATTTAGAGCTCGGTGTGGCCCTCCTCCTCCTTCTCCTCCTCGGCGTCTCCCTGTCCTCCGGCGTCGAGGAACTTGGAGAAGCCCTCAAGGGTACGGTCTCCGGTGTAGTCGACGATCTTGTTGGAGCCGGCGGGGAAGAACTTGATGGTGGGGAAGGACTGGATCTTCACGTCTTCAACCTGAAATGACGTACCATTCTGATATGAGACCAGAATTAAATCTTCCAGAATATGTATTGGATGTCTATTGAAAGGATTTTGAATGAACCGAACGAAATCCGACTAATTATCGTTCTTATTCCGTACCTCGTTGAGGGTGGAGTCCATCTTTGCGATGACGATGTTCTCGTTGTCGGCGTACTTCTCTGCGAGCTTGTCCCAGGTAGGGGCGAGCTGCTTGCAGTGTCCGCACCAAGGGGCGTAGAACTCGACGAGGACACCCTTGGTGTTGTCACGTGCGACCTGAAGCATGTTGCATTAGCACACTTTAGAGGAAAAGCTATATCACTGACAGGTACTATATTGACCTAATTGTAATGAATGAGGGCATTGCGTACCTGCTCGAAGTTCTTTCCGACGAGGATCTTGACGGGGTTCTTGTCCCAGTCCTCGGGAATGTCCTCGGACATCAGATGGGCCTTGAGGTTTCCGTCCAGGTAGGTCTGGGTGAACTTGACGATGTTCTCGGTGGTGATCTCCTCGAAGTCGGGCTTGAACCTGAATATCAAACGATGAGGATACTGTAATCATGAGTTCGGATTGTCATGATACTGTAGGGGTACGGTAGACAGGGTACTGTAACTGGGAACTCACTTGGTCATGTCTTCCTCCAGAGAGATGAGACGGACGGCGGGGAGTTCGTCCTTCTTCAGTCCGAAGAACTCCATGATGCGAGCGTTGTCCTCGACGTCGGTGTTGATGTATACGAAGAGAACCTGCAAGGCGATCATTGATCTTTTTATCTTTAATCCCTGATCTTTCGATCACATCCCCCAATCCTCACCTTGCCCTTGAACTGCTTGGCGGCCTCCTTGAACTCTCCCTCGAGCTTCTCGAACTCAGATGACTCCTTGGAGACGAAGAGAAGGTTGTGGTTCTTGATCTCTCCTCCGAAGATGACGGAGGCGGTCTCCTGGGTGAACTCAGAGACGAGGGCGAGACGGTTGGCCTGGATCCATGCCTTGAGTGCATCGGCGGTCATCTTCTCGTCGTAGACGGTGCGTCCATCATCGAACTTCTTGAGGAGCACGATGCCCTCTCCCTTCAGCTCGAGCTCCTTCTTGGCTGACTCCTCGGTGGAGATTCCGAAGGGAACGTCATCGATTCCGGCGGCGACCTCGAGGAACACCTTGGCGTCATCAGAGTCCTGGGCCTGCAATGATCTCTTACAATGTGCACTTTTCACGATGGACTGTAGTAGTGAAGGCAAATGAAATTCTAAAGTTCATTCTGCATCTTCGCGCTCTCATTCGCTCGATCGTCTCCAGTTCATAGAGATGACCGTGCGTTAGAGAATACACGACGACGAAATGAACTTTATGATTTCATTTGCGTTCAATAGACTGTAGTAAAGTGTTATCCACCTAGTTTAGCACCATTTGTAATCCCTATTTTTTCATACAACAAGTAGTGAATGGCCCTTGAGAGTGACCCAGTTGGTCCCGTAAACAACAACGTGGACGCATTGATCCATTGTGTGATATCACCCTCTCTCTCTCTTCCCCTATGCCACGTCTCCTAAATCGTTAGACCCCAAAGGGCAACAACCCCCTGTGCACACAGCCAAACAGTACACGGGGGGAGAAGGGATTGTGTCCTTTACTTCCTATCCCCCTAGAGAGTCGATGGGGAGGGTCAAGGCTGCATCGAATGACGCAAGGACACGTCCTACTGACCCCGGCCTCTCTCTCAACTTTCTCCCCACAAAGCGTTCGCCACCTCGAGATAAGACACATCCCGGCTCTTAATTGGGAGAAACCGGAGAGCATCCAAGCAAAAAGTGTAGGTCCGGCTACTGACTATTCCTGTTTCTCATGGAAATCTCGTAGTAAGACAGACAACTATGTGCATATCCTTGACGTACTCAAAAGGTTGTTTGTCATTCATCCAAGCATTAAGAAGATCCATCAAATCAGTAAATGAAAAGACGGTTCCCACTATTTTCCCAAGAAAATACGGGATCAATTGTGTGATATGATACCCAGAGGGGGTGCCTGATTTGTGGCAATGACAAGAGGAATCCCCGAATTTGATCAAGGTGCGACGTGACCTGACCGAAGACAGACAAGGAAGAGGATGCACCGCGTACCTTGAAGTATCCAACAACGACGACATCGGCGGATTCGGAGAAGTCCTTGACGTCATCTCCGGTCTTGAGCTCCTTGGCCACGGGTCCGGTCTTCTTCTTGAGCCATCCAACGATGGAAGCGGCGTCACGTCCACCTCCGTACTCGCTGGCCTTTCCGTTGCGGAAGAGCTTGAGAGTGGGGTATCCACGGACCTGCCAGGGATAAGGATTAGTGTTGCAGAGTTAATAGGCTTTGATAGTTGCTCTCTAATCCAGTTCGATTTTCAACACAACACTGTGACACGTGTACTACGCGCCGGTCCGGTTCTGTCCCATGCAATAACAACGCCGTTTTTGTGATGAGTGTTGTGTGATCTCAAGTTCGAGTGACACAAAGGAGTAGGCTTATAGCGCGTCAGCATAAGGAATAGAAGGCATACCTCGAACTTGGAAGAGACGTCGCCGTGGACGGTGGCGTCGAGCTTGCCGAGCTTGATGGCGGATCCCTCCTCCTTCAGCAGAGTGGCGGCCTTGGCGTATTCGGGAGCGAGGGACTTGCAGTGACCGCACCACGGGGCGTAGAACTCCGCCAGAACGAACTCGTTTCCATTGATAACCTCATCGAAGTTGTCCTGTAATGAGCCATTTAATATTTTATTTAAAAACATTTTTAAAAATCTTTTAAATTTCTATCAATGATACTAAGTCAACGTCAGCACTAAGCTTGAATAACAATACACAATAGTGCTGAAAAAGGGCTACAAACCTTGGTGAGAACGATGACGTTCTCCTCCTCCTCGATCTCTGCGGCAAAGGCCGAGACCAACAGAAGGGCCGACACGACCACTCTTGAAATCATCCTCTGTCTGAGAGTGCTGATCCCAGTCCGAATAAGTGAGCGTGCCGCTGCTCTCCCCTAGTGGACCGTGGTCTACGCTCATTGGTTGCCCCAAACCACGCCCCCTGCGCTGATTCGTCCACGCGCCCCTCTCGGCCACGCAGTTCGTCAGGTTCGGGCGGCAATTTGAAACTTGAATTACTTACAGTACTCGGGAGGCCGTTGGGTTGCAACAGTTGTTTGCTCAGTCGTTCGTGGCTGGCATCGATTGATGGAGTGCATTGAGTGACACTACATTGTGTGTGGGTCTTGTATTGGACTGATAGTCGAGTGATATCGAGTATTCGGGTACGGAATGGAGAGGAAAGAGAGGTGGTGTGTTTGTTGATTGAACAGAAGAGTGGATTGGTTGGCCGTCGTCTCTCTCCATACACACATGCGCCATGGCTGCTGCTCTGCCATTTCGCAACCTAACCGACTCACCTCTGTTATCGGCCATATCACCCCTATATTTGTCATTTGCCGGCTCTCGTTATTGTTCGCAAACCACTTTTATTAATCGCCCGAATCAATTGCGAGGGGAATGGGCAAATAAATGCCGCGTCTGTCCGTGCGGGAACGAAACAGCTGTTGTGGAATGCGAATGACCCCCCGCATGAGGGTGTTGTTGTTGACCCTGACGACTGCCAATTGAAGTATCCCCTCTTTCTCTCGTTCTCTTGAGGGAGGAGGCCCCTCAGGCCACTGTCCCTTCTTCTCCTCCTCATCGATCGCGAGTCTGCGTACCGAGTAGGGGAGGACAGCGCGCATGGCACGGAATCCAGCCTCTTGTTCAGCGTGTGGAAAGGAAGCAGAAGTGCATTTTTATGTCACATAATTTCTTCCGATCTGTTGTCTCTGTCATGCGATGGATAACCGCTCCGAGTGAATTAGACGACAGAAAAATGCACTTCTACTTCCTTTCCACACCCTACTCTTGTCCCTTTCTCCTTCCCTGTTGTCTTATGCTTAGGTAAACCCGAGGCGATTGCAGTGATGAGCAACATAAACGAGCAAGTGAACAGCGCTCTGGAACAGGCGAAGGAGGCGGCGGGGAAGGTGGGAGAGTCCGTGACTGAACTCTTCCAGGGAAATCCATTCAACACGCCGGTCGGCAAAAAGATCGGTGAGTACATAACATACAGTTACATAACTTTTCTCATTCTTATTTTGTTAAATTGCATTAGCAAAATTATATTTATTCAAACATTGAAACTGATATATTTTCATGTCAAAACAAGCTCTCTAAATAGTTTTGCTTCTCTTATCTCATTGGTGAGTCGGCCCTTTCGAGTAGAGTGACACGTAGTCATAGGAGGGGTCAACTCGTTTTGGAGCCTCTCTCGCCTTGAGAGAAGCAGAGAGAACGATGCAAAGTGCGTGATGGGAGAGGATGTGCGTGAATAGGTCCAGATCAGAGCTGAGAGGGGGATAGAGAAAGGGGGGACCGGTCACGGGAGAAAGAAATAAGTCAACTTGTCTCAGAGCAAGCGACCGATGCGTCCTCATTGGCCACTGAGAACTGGGGACTCAACATGGAAATCGTCGATTTCATCAACCACACCGAGGAGGGGTGAGAAATACATAAAAACATTATAAATAATAGATTCTAAATTCAAAATATGGCAAAATATTTATAGATATGAAATATTTTGGGCAGTTTCAACGCATACTTTCTGCACATGTGGATAATTCGCACTTTTCGTGTAACAATAATCCCATTACTATCACATCCAAACATGGAATACTATATAATAGTAGCCACACAAACCATCCCATAAAGGCAGCTACTCATATTCTAAGTGACTCCCTATTAGGGCAAGTACAACTCTTCTTACACATGTCCACTGTATGAAGTTGCACAAAATGAGATCAAGGGACTTTTTCACTCTTTACACTAGCTCAATGGAATAAAACCCAAAGTGTGCAGTATTCGTTCAGATAGAGTGTAAATAGTCACAAAATGTTCATTTCAGAACGAAAAGCAAAAAATCGTACATGTTCACCCCCATTTATCATTGAAAGTATCCATTTAGTGGTCGAGATGCCATCCGTGCCATTCGCAAGAGATTGCACTCGCAGATGGGAAAGAACAATTCCATCGTCATGTACACTCTCACTGTACTGGAGACTTGTGTCAAGAACGGCAATCGTCGCTTCCACATCCTCATCTGTAGCAAGGTGAGTACGTAAACGAGGGTGTCGCATTTGATGCTTTTAGAGCATTCGTCGTTCGTCTTATTTGCCCGGGGCGGTTGTTCATCACATGAGAGAGACAACCGCTCCGCGGTGATCAGACAAATGACGAATGCACTAAAAGCACCAAATGCGACACCCTACTGTGAACCCATGGAAGACGATAAAGCCGGGCTCTACTTGACCGTAATTGTGCGACTGCGCATAATTCACCTGTTTTTTCGCCTGATAATTGTGAACGTCGAAAAACCAGTGCCAATAACAGTTCTGTAAATATCAAACTACACTTTTATTTCTCACTAAATTCCATAGTACTATTGCAACGAGAGTAGGGTTACGGTAGCTGAAATACATTCACGGTATTCGTTGCAGGACTTCATCCACGACTTGGTCAAGCTGATTGGACCCAAGTTCGACGCTCCACAGATCATCCAGGAACGCGTGCTGTCACTCATTCAGGTGCTTGTTATTTATTGGATCAGTTTTTGTCTATGCTCCACCACCACACGAACACCAATGCGCAAGATCCTACACTAAGATTGCACAATATGCGCGACAATCTGTAGAGTACTGTGTCCATTACTTGATACCGACCAGAAGCTTCATTTGATCATCTAACCAGAGTTTTTCTCTCTAATCGTCGTTTTGGACTGGAACTGCTTCATTGAGTGAAAGTCCAATCACCGCGCGTTGTTTTTTACGTGTCTGTTCTTCTTTCCATTCAGGTCATTCCCGTCTTTAGGGCGATACAAAAAGTGAGAGCTAATAGATAGAGAGTAGTCAGAGTGGGAATGAGTTATTGGGTGGAACGATGCGTCCCCAAGGGAAGACACACTTACTCGAGAGGGGGGAAATAATTGACTGTGGTGGAACTACTATGGGGTCTGATGAATGAATAAAGATACTTGTTCTCTAACACGCAGAACACTCATCCAAAATTCATCTTTATGCTCCACAGTAGTGTCCTTTCATTTCATGATGTCAGTTGTTATCCCAGCAGGGTAGTCATTAACTCTCTTACACTGCTCTTAGAGTTAGCAGACAAAACTTAATTGACTGGAGAATATCTGTATGATGTTAATTTTTCCTGTCTAAATATTAGTTCACATCAAGCATTTGTTTCTGACACGTTTACTGTTTCTAAACATCTATAGTCGCTTTCGCTTGGTTATCAGACACTATCTGACTGGAGTGAGTTATAGGGCCGGGGGGTTGGCACATAGTCAAAAATTGACCCCCATTCAAACTTTCCTATCCGACTAAGCCGAGGACGCTGAGTTCAAAAATCAACATCTCAATGTCTGAAAATGAGTTTGAGAGGTAGGAAAAATCGGCAAAGTTCGTACTCGGAAAATCTAACTTTTTTCCTAGGCGTCCGAACCCTATAAAAGTATAGTGATGCTTGATCGTCTCGACGAGATAAGGCTTTTTGCAGTTGGGAGCGTCTCGTGAAACTCAATACCGACAAAGTTGTAGGCATTTGTTTCCGAAAAACGGCCGTCCTGAGAAAAATTTGGCCTACTTGGCGTTTTTTATTGTTTCATTCGATTCTTCATGAAATTCTACGTCTGAGGTCATCAAAAAATATTATGCCCAACGACTTCAAAATTTTGGTCAAAGTGGGTCGACTACCCCAAAATTAGTAGCCAGATGGTCGCTGGTTCGAATCCTGCCGAATACAAACGTCTTTTGCACCATGATGCGGGCATTTTCAGAAAAAGTGTCAGGGAAAACATAATGCTTGCATCGACTCCCTTTATCGATTTTCGTTGAGAAAACAAGGTGTCATGCCAAGTCACAATATTTTTCTCGGACATTTTTTCGTTTTTCGTTTTTCGTTCGTCGTTTTTTGGCCATAATACATCCAAAAAACTACTATGTCCAAGAAAAATATTATGACTTCCGATGACACCTTGTTTTCTCAACGGAAATCGATAGAGGGAGTCAGGACGAGCAATTCATTCCCCTGACACTTTTTCTGAAAATGCCCGCATCATGGTGCAAAAGACGTTTGTATCCGGCAGGATTCGAACCAGCGCCCTTCTGGCTACTAATTTTGGGGTAGTCGACCCACTTTGACCAAAATTTTGAAGTCGTTGGGCACAATATTTTTTGATGAAATTTTCACCTCAGACGTAGAATTTCATGGAGAATCGAATGAAATAATAAAAAAAACGCCAAGTAGGCCAAATGTTTCTCAGTACGGCCGTTTTTCGGAAACAAATGCCTACAACTTTGTCGGTATTGAGTTTCACGAGACGCTCCCAACTGAAAAAAGTCTTATCTCGTCGAGACGATCAAGAATCACTATACATTTATTGGGTTTGGATGCCTAGGAAAAAAGTTAGATTTTTCGAGTCCGCACTTTGCCGATTTTTCCTACCTCTCAAACTCATTTTCAGACATTGAGATGTTGATTTTTGAACTCAGCGTCCTCGACTTAGTCAGGTATAAAAGTTTGAATGGGGGTCAATTTTTGACTATGTGCCAAGGGTATCTCACTCCTGTCAGATAGCGTCTGTTATGACATCTAGATATGAGATACTTATAGAGTAAATAAGTGAACAAAACAAGGACATTGGCAATTCCATTCATTCTCTTCTCTCGTCGTTCGGTGGTTGGTATTGAGAGCTATGGGGGAGATTTTCCAATTTTGTGAATGTCGAGTTGGATATGGGGATGAGGGTTCATTCTCACGGGGCGAATTAGTGGTGACTGCTGTGCAAATTGTACCTGGGACAGTGGGATACAATGCCGTACAGTCACTGTGCAAACATTTGAAAGGTGCAATAAAGGATGCACGGACGGTCGTAAAAACGTGGTGCTGCTATACAGAAGCATAATGTTTTATTGGGGTTTTCTCCCCACAGAACATAATGTCACCATTGTTGAGCATATAATGCGCACATTATTTATGACGAGCAGAATGATGGAGCGCGAAATCCTTATTGTTTTCGATGGACCCACTCTCGAGGGATCGGAATTACAGAAAATCAATGTGTTATAAAATCGCTTGTAATAGAGATATGGGTCTCATCAAGGTGAAGTTGGGCACAGAAAAAATTCGGTAAAAGTGAGAAAAAATAATTCAGGCGTGGTCGGACGCATTCCGCGGCGATGAATCGCTCAAGGGAGTGATTGAAGTATACGAAGACTTGAAAGCGAAAGGAGTCGAATTCCCGGGCTCCGACCTCGACACATTGGCACCGATCAAGACTCCAAAGAGGGTATATACACTTAATTTAAGGACTCCACACCCTCGAAACTTCACCGAAAACCCTTGTGAATAGAAACGCATTTCGGCCGAATCATCCCTTGATTGATCCATTCCCTTTATGTGAACCCTTCCCCTCAACCGCTTTTGTTGCGCCAATGTGTTGGATGTTGTACACGTGGGCATCGTTCTTTTCATCTGAACATTTTATGTTCACAATCTTAGAACTGCACAGAAGCAAGGAATGATTGTCGTATTGTGAATGTTGTGACTTCAGACGGTCTACCCATCCCCGCCACCCCCACAACAACTACCCCCTCGCGCCCAGGTAAGGTTACGGAACAGATTTATTTGTCCTTCTTAGATTTGGTCGAATATTGTGGCATGGCAACAAAGTTGAATGTAAGCGAGTGTGCTATCATATTCTATTGGTTGACCTTCACCTGCCGAGATTGGGAACGAAGCTGGTGGGACTAGTCACGAAGTAATCGGGTCAAAGGGTGACGAAATTGGCTGCACGAGTGTGCATGAGCTATGATGAATCTCCATCTCAATGAAAGAACAGTCACTGACAGAGAACCAGTAGAGTGTGGCTTTCGGGTCTAAAGTGCATCATAGTTGCTTGTTCACTCATTCCGACCGGTCGTCTATGGTGGCTGAGAGAGAATGAGTCACTAATACGTAGAGATAAAACAATTGCACTTTATACCCGAATGCGACGCCATGTGAACCAGACATTCTGTGCTAGAAAAAAAACATGAAATGATTTCTCAGCACGTTATGAAATAAGCTTCTGTGTCTCCGGGGGAATAGTTTCTATGGCGATGTATTCGAAATGAGTCAAATGGGGAGGGGCTCAATTGCCTCCGTCTCTCTTACTCAGCTATACAACAACTTCAAATCCTTGCAGACCCACGTGCCGTCGGAGACTATTCCAGTCACGGATAGAATGAATCCCATCGATCCCAATGAGGAGCAACTGGCCAAACTTCGGGCGGACACCGACGTTTGCAATGTCAATTTGAAGGTACGTTCGTCGACCATTTCATAATTTATTTCATCATTTTGTCTCTATTTCTGTTCGCCACGATTTTTCGCGTACCCATTCGTCTGTTCCCGTAAAATAATCACTACAAATTTAGCCACAGTGCAATTGCAAAACTTATTTTATCAACTACAGTAAGCCTTTCCGTCTCAACTCGCGCTCATCAGGATTCATTTTTTGCAAACAGCTATTTTGAATGGCAAGAGGCAATTGCTATTGCACAGACGCTACACCTACGTAATCTCTTGCTACAACAAGAATATAAATGCAAATATGCTTATAGATTTACCATCGTAGTCTGTACAGTTGACTGATGGGACATAGAGGCCCTTGAGTCGCAAATATATGAATCAAATAAATGATAACAATAAATTAAAGCAGGTAACTTCAGGTACTTCGGGAGATGCTGACTGAGATCACTCCCGGAAAGGCGGCTGCCGATGAATCGGAACTGCTGAAGGAGATCTATGAGACAAGCAAGGCCATGCAACAGCGAGTGCTCGAACTCCTTCGTGTCATTGCCAACGAGCAAGTCACATGTCAGTAAATTAAGAAATATTTATCATCAAGCTAGAAGTTTTGCATTACTTTTGCTGCTTCTGGTCTAGAGATGCCCGAAGAGACTAAATATATATTCCTGAATTCCAAATGCAACTTTAACTTTTAACATTCCTTTTTTTTACTTCAGACGAACTCCTCGTCGTCAACGATGAATTCAACACGGTCTTCGAGAAGTACGACAGATGGATGGCGAACAGGGCGGGAGAGGGCAGTCAGAAGGACCTCATCGACATGGGAGACGGTGCACAGTCATTGGCCACTCAGCTTAGCTCACTATCCACTACCCAGGCCAAGCCTTCATCATCTGTAGCAAAGTAGGTGGAATGGATCAAAGATCGATACTGTCGAGGAAATTCTATCGAGGAAATTCAATATAAATTTATAATAATTGACTTTCAGGGAATACGCCGCCAACTCGGAGGCGCAGTCCTCAATGGGTCTCGCAGCTGCGGCAGCAAGAAGAACGGAAGAACTTCCCACGGAAGACGAAGCGAAGGAAATGGCCAGTTGGCTCGATGCTAACGGTGAGAAAGGTTTTGCCGATCGCTTCAAATATCCATAACATGGAAGACATTTTTACGCATTTTTAACTTGTAAAAGCGACAATTTCGCAAAAATTCCCTATAAGCCTTGCGAAACATTATAATCTCTTGTTTCAGCCGCCGCGAAGACCAGTGACGCGAACGAAAAGCTGTGAGGCGATACCCTATGCAGACATCGTGTACAAACATGAAGAATTTTGATTGAGGATCGAAAGATCGATTTTGATTGGATTCATTTTGGATATATTCATATTGTGCTCTCGCTTGCATTCCCCGCTTAGTAGAATGTTGACTAGGGGAGCGATTCTGTCATTTCTCCTTTTAAAGGACTAGCTTCATCGAAGGAAATCTCGAATGGCTCCCCTGGTCGTCTTTACTTTATTTTCCTCTCACGCGGTCGCCTTCCGCCGGTTCTCCCAACACTTCATAGTCGTACTCCTTACAGTTTGTGATTTGCCCATCACCAACCCATTGTTGGATCTGTTCTTTATCTGGTCGTCGAGAGTAACTTATCCCAGTTCAATTTCATTCCTTCCTCTTGAGTGGTTGGTTGTCTGGCCTCTCAAGGGGTAGGAATGAACGAGATTGAAGTTACTTGCAAGATATATTCGAGTCATATTTATATAATATTTAGCACAATTCCAAAGGATGCAGCTTCGTTTGTCTCTTGACAGTAGCTTCATTTCAGCAGCTAATTTTTAACATTTTTTCTTCGGTAGTGCACAAGCTGCTTTATGCATCTTTTCGCTGTTCATATACTTACACTGTTTATTGCAAATACACACTTCGTGTACAAATGCATGAAATTCTGTGCACATAAGTGAAAATGTCGACATGGAGGAATGCGGGAGTTCAAAGGGTATCCTGTAAAGGGAAGAAGAAGGAATCTGTTTGTCTATCTACCAGTCCTTGGCAATCTCGAGGGTCCATGTCCACGTAAGCCATTCGTGGCCATCATCATCTGTGATACGAGACTTCACCTTGTACTTACCACGGTGCATCATTCCTACAAAATCACTCGATATGGCTTAAATACGTTTAGAGGTAAGATCGTCTATTCTATTTTAACACTGGTTAGGCCAGAGACACATTTTTCGTCGCGCACCATTTGAGAGTGCTTCCGTCTATAGCCTTTTCTCTGAAAATACGAACGCTAATTGAGACACAACACCGGTGATTTGGAAGTATTGAGTCACACCTTTGCATGAGAACAAGGCGTGACTAATTCGTGATGGACAGAATTTCATAACGATTGCTCATCAAAATGGATGCTTGTGGGTACAAATGCGTGGAATTCTGTGCAGATAAGTGAAGGGAGTGATGTGAGTTTGTAATCTCTCTTTCCGTGTACTGTGCAATCGGAAATGGTGATAAAGATAGGGTTTTCAGCTGTAGAACTGATCTGCGGGAGACGAAGTTCACTATTCTTTTTCATCATCACACCAATGTCCTGCTAATCGGGGTTCAAATTCGTTAAATTTGTCGTCATTCTTCTCCGCATTACGGTCGTCTACAAGGGAATGAGACAACAGAGAAGCGGAGGTGAACAACGACGACGAATTTACCGAATTTGAACCCCTACTGCTAGCGTGGGTTGGTTGCCCCAGAAAGGAAACGCAGTTTATTCAGAATAAAAGACATACCACTGGGTGCTTCCTCGACAGGGGTTGAATATGAGTGGATCTCCTTCTTCGGAGCATACGAGCCGATCATGAAGGAGTCCTTGTCAACTGAGCATACACAATTTTGCAAATCGCAAACCCACGAACAATTCCTTTGTGGGAAGCTACAGTGTGCAATGGAGTGATTATATGAAAACGCGATCAAGAGTACTAGAATTAGAAACAGGGAAGATGTTTTACCTGGAATGCTGTGCTTGGACACCTTGTGTATGTACTTCATTCCTGTCACGATCTCTCGCTGCACGTAGAAGTTGAGTTGCAGTTGATAGTGTGTGCCCTCCTTGATCCGGAACACGATGTCATCCAAGTTAGCTGAACCATTCATCATTTTGCGTTTACTAGAGATTCTTATTATCCTCGTTTTCATCTCAATTTAACCAAAAACATGTTCATCTATCATTAGTCACCGTTTCCTATCTAATCAGCGCCTACGAAGGCAATATTGTAACTTTACACAGTATACGCCAAAATAATTACTCACTGATCACGATACAGAAACTATTTCCATTCAAAGCAATTGATGTAAACTCACAACTCTTCGTCAAGTCCATGGAAATCTTCGGTTTGCCATCGACGAGGAGGGAGATGTTGGTGAGGAGGACTACACGGGGATCGGAAGCATCCACAATGGCATCGTGAGGAGAAGCACCCAGAAGAGTCTGCTTATACTTGTCCAGAGACTCGTCTCCCTGTGAAAATCACGTTTTCTTCCGTCAAAAAGACAAAATTCAACTTGTGAAATTGTCCAAAAAGCATCTGTTTATTTAGCAAAACTTGCAAAAGGTCATGCGTTCGGGGGGAATCGAACCCCCGTCGAATGCTTGGAAGGCATCCATGCTAACCATTACACCACGAACGCTTACGCGCTCTGCCAATCGTAGCCCAAAGAAGATTGAAGGGTGTGTGCATCTCTCTCTCTTTATCGCGACTGCAAGGTGCCTCTCCCCCTCTCTCTTTAGGCAGCTGTTGCATATGAATAAATAGTCGTGGATCAGATATGGGTATAAAGGTGAATGAACCTTGTCGGCCGCGAGGATGTCTCCTATGGTCTTCTTCTCCGGAGCCCTGTAGTTGGGGTCACTGTGGTGGATGTCGCTCAGATCGTCAGCCATTCTGAATCCACTCCTCGTATAGCAAGACAACGTCTCGATTTCTTCACAAGAAAGTGAATCTGGCACGAGTGGATAATGGGCCGTGTGGCAACTTTGAACGAGGCGTTTGAAACTGGAGAGAAAGGGAAGAATGGCAGCGATTGAAAGGGAAGACGGGGTGGAGAAGGGCGAAAGGCTACGAAAAACACAGTCGATCACCCTTGGGGGGACTCACACTTATGGTCCGAGTGTTCAGTGTATCGCTTCGATTGATCACGCAACACAATGGATGAGTAACAGACGAGAAAGAGAGAACGAGCGGGACATAACCATGGGAAGGGAGAGGAAGACACGGGAGAGAATGAGTCAGTCCCCCCTTCAGCACCAAACCTCGTTATCGCCCAGTGATAAACTCGACTTGTTTGTCGCCAGCGAGCCTCTCTCCGAAAAAAAACGGATAGAAGGGGGGGCCCAGGCTTAGTGCCCAAATTACGGGCCCGACGCAGAACATATATCAAGTCGGCGAGGGGGCAACAAATCAACGAGAATCTAGTGAGGTGTGGGAGGCAAAACGATGTTTAATTTCCGGATGGGTAGAGTTGAGTTGTTGAACAGAAGTAAGGGGCGAGTGTGAAGAAAGCAAGATATGTTTGCCGTGGCAGTGGGTGCATCTGTGTGGTTAGAAACTGAACTGGCTGATGTCATCAATCGGCAAGGATGACAATGCGTGTGAGAATTATGCCGCTCATGTACTCATTCACCTCTGTTTTCCCATTCTCTCTAGTAGTAGTACTGTACGGGCTAACTCATCGACAGCCGTCCCGCGCGGTCCCCCGAACAACATTCACTCGCCCATTCCATGCATACCCACAATCACAACTCACTTTCATTCATGTTTATGCCGCGCAGTTCGCCCATTCACACAACCAGCATTTCTTTCATTGACTTATAAGTAAAAAATCATACGGAAATGAATAACAAGGATTTTTTAAATCTCATAATGACGCTAACTAGCAACTAAACACTCAAAATAGATGCGTAATTTTTGCAGTGTGTTGTAAAAGTAAAATTTGATAGAAATGTATCGAAAGCCTTAATTTATTAGCGAGAACCAGTGTATTTCTGCTTTGTTCTACAATGAATTTGAACTGTGAATACAGTGAGTGTTCCGGGAGGAATGTGTCGCGGACTTGGGCTCTTTAGTGCATAGTGGTATTAGGCTAGACGAAAGCGGACTCGGATATTCCCTTGTTCCGCTTCGATTGGCCGTTGATGAGGGCTTTCTTCGTATGCTTCACGTTCAATTAGCCATTCGTTGTTGCAGGTAGACGTAGCAGAACTGGAGGGAGGAAGCGAAGTCAACGGGACGAGTCTCCCTTCCGCCTTCCCATCACATGTCAGAGCTTACCGCCACCGATGATTCGCTCATTGTATTGTCAAGTGAGTTTGATCATTCTTCTCTTCCGCCGCCGTTTTTGTGGCTGCAGTGGATTGGAAGAGTTCATTCAGTATGCGTCGCACTCGGCGTGGCCTTCTACTTCATCCGCTCTACTCTCGACCGGAAGAGAAATCGGACGGCCCTCAACGACCCCGTCGTCCTCCGAAGTAACTATTCTCTCTATTCGCCCCCACTCCTGATTTGGCTAATCGCTAAATAGAATACTTCGTAGTGGCCCAACTTGCCTGCTGCAAACTCTAGGAGAATTATTGCGTGACAGTCTAAAAATGAATTAGCGAGAAAAGTTGTGAATCCCCTCGTTCCCGATTGCATTCGGGACGACATTCAATCAAAGAGGACGCTTCTCACCATTTTCCAATCATGATTGCGTCTATTGAAAGCGGCGGAGAAACGTTGTTTCGTCCTCCCGTCGTTGAGAGTGGGCGCGCTATTATTGCATATCCCGTGATTGAATGGGCCCCCGCACCGAAACAGAAACAGTTGTTGCTATTTTAGGTGGACACAATTGGCACGCGGAACCATGGATGAACAGAGGCCACTACTGCAGTATGTGTGAACAGCCACTATCAGGTCTGCCATTTTTTGCCAGAAACCGCCAATAAGTTACCATAACATTTCAAATTCATCATTACGATTTTTTAAAATGTCTCCATCCCCATTTCATTCTTTGTTGTACAGACCTTCTATTTATAAATGTATTAGTGGATTAGCACGAGACCAGGGGCGTGGGTGAAGGAGGGAGGATCTAGGGGTAGATTCGATTGTGGTTAGAGAGATGACAATCTACAGGAGGATACACTTGCTCACTGTGTCGCCTGCGTGTTGACGAATCAACGTGTCTGCATCTCGCCAGCAAAGTAATACTCTTTATATTTTCTTTAACCGAAAAATTCCGTTAAATGCACTGACAAAGCCCTTGAGAAACATATGTTTGCGCTCTAGGGATTACTGTAGTTTGGACTAAAGTAGGTGTCGTGATGTTATTATAGTTTTTCACCGTGCGTGTTGTGATCCTTCGTGTTCACTACCGGAAGCCAATGTTCGCAACCCCCGTGCTTATTGTGTGCGAGTGAATGAATGCCTTATCATCATAGTGCAATACTCCCATTTCATAAGAGTAGGCGCACCGCTCACGGAAACTGCCGTGCAATTCCGCTCCTGATCATGCATATCCAAAACTGATTATCGCAATCCATTCCTTTCAAGACTCAACCGCTTGCAATTACTTAATCCCTCTATACTTAGAGGTTTTTGAACAGTAGAGAACTGCTCTTTTGGCTGAAAGGGGCATCATAATGGTGGCATTTACGTGAGTGTTCTGTTTCCATTCCTCTGAAAGAATGCGCTTCTTAGTGAACTTCATCATCCAATGTTCCCTTCATTCTCGCCCCCATTCTCTCATTCTTTCATTTCACATCTCTTGTCGGATTAGAGTGCGGATTGTGACGGACCAGGCGATAGATACATATAATAGACGAACGCCCTCGATCCCTTCCCAATTGAAATATCACGATATATTCGTCATAACGATTGAATTCACAGATAGATGCTTCGATTATTTGATCATTCAACCCATTATTATGCACCAAATGCTCGTCTACTGTACTATATCAGCTATTTATCGTCATTACAGACCATCCCCTGTAAGGTGAACAGCTCGAACACATCGACTCGGATCCTAAAGCATCACTGGGTCAGTTTATCATTTCTCAGTGTGTCCAAAGCGGTCGTGACCTATTTTTTAGGTATTCGGAAACTTGGAGCCCGACGACTTTTGTGCTGTTTGTGAAGAGCCCTGTGGAGAAGAACTTGGACTGTCCGATTTCTGGTTCGTTCCCTATTTATTTATCATCATCACATTGCCTGCTCTCCGCTTCGTTGCCATTTATCAGACTGACTCTCACTTGGCTGCAGCTTATTTATATACCGCATGATTGAGCGTGAAATTCCGCTCTTGAGAATAACTCCAGTTAAAGAACTCGATCTCATTGGACGAATGTTGGTTACTTACACGTGTTCCCTTTATCTCTTGTACGATCGAGAGATGAGTATCTATTGCTCGGGTTGAGAGTAGCCAACCTTCCCCCCTTCCCCTTTCCTTCATTCATTTCACGTTGCCTACGTCCTCACACCCCCACGGTCATTATCGCATCCTCTTTTGGCAATTTCTCCTCCACGCACGGTCCCATTGACGCCTCCTTTCTCATCTTTGTCCCCTTTCTCACTCTAATGCCGTTGCAAGTCATGCACATGACATTTGATTGTTAGATGAGGTGAGGACAAATCCCGCCCCTTCCTTTCTTAGGCCTATCTTATCGTTGTTCCCTAGGTGCGCCTGGTGCGATCGTGCAGTACACACTGACTGCAAACGACAATTGGCGGACCAGTGCGACCGGGGGATCCTGGCACAGTCCGTCATTCCTCCTAACGCCATTGTACTCAGAAAGGCTGGCTCCCGAAACCAGAGAGAGGTTGCCTTTGGTCCTCTGGATTACGGTATCTGAAGTGATCTAGATGGTGATCGAGAGCATCGCTCCTCCAGAGGATGTGAGGAATTTCCGTCCCATATTCGTTATTGTCAACCCGAAGAGTGGCTCAGGCGCGGGAGAAAATGTCGCAAAGGCATTCAGGACGTTTCTCCATCCCAATCAGGTGAGGACTAAAGATAAAAATAATAGGAATGATGACATGTCAGGTGGTGGATGTCACCAAGTCCAACATGAGGACGACGCTTCGGTGGATGGACGAGAATCCACAAGTGCATTCGAGAATACTCATTGCAGGAGGAGACGGAACGATATCACTGGTGAGTTGCTTCTTTGATCCTGAGACTAACAAGTGAGTCTCGTTACAAGTATGGATGATATCTATCGATATATTATGGTGAGTCATTCCCGAACAAATATATTCTCCAAAATCAAAGACCATTTGGAAAATCACTCCTGATTGCCTTATGAAATCTGAAACACATGACATCGTAAAACGCTCCCACTGGGGTTATTAGAACGGACGCTAAAAAACGGAAACGAATGAATGTAGCCTGATACTGAGGCCGTGACTCAAGAACTTTCGGGCATATTGCTCTGGAAAATTACGCACTAAATCAACAGCGGACTGTTCTTTTTCAAAATCACGTGGCAAAAGTCCCTTATTTGTCCCGAAAGTGGCCATTCCTACGGCAAAAGACTCCATAGACATTATAGTTTCCACGTGATCAAATGAGTGGACAAAGGCGCATGACGTTATTAGTCTCTTCCTAATTGTACTACTTATACTTCTCAATTCAATTTCCTGAAGAAACATCTTCTATTCATTTACTTCCGTTGATCTCAGAGTCACAAGACATTCCATGAACGGAAATGAATGGATATCCTTCTGAGATATTTCGGACATGAATGTCCGATGAATGGATAAAGTGGAAAACATCCTAATAGAATGTGGAAGTACGAATACTAAGGGATGCTCAACACTGGAATTGCATTATGATGACTACCAAATTTCTGAATTGGAAATTAAAAATTCAGATTATGATCCATTATGCAACCAACTGAACCACAATGTTCCAAGCCATGATGAAGGCAACAGTAAAATACATAGTCGGGCATGCGGTACTACAGTAGCCTACAATATTCCTTATCAGGTGTTGGATGACGTGGATGATCTGGTGAATCGTCCTGCGGTCGCTGTACTTCCTCTCGGCACGGGCAACGATCTCTCGCGTGTTCTGGGTTGGGGAGACGAATCTGACGGAAGAGAGAAAGCCAAGGAGGTCGGTCTTGTGTTTTCTGATTGTGTTTTTATGAAGGCAATATATGGTAAAAATGTAGATATCTTCTCCTATCAAGCGCATAGGTGAGGGGGAATCTTTTGATGCAGTTGCTTGTAGTTTCTTGTAGAAGAAGGGCAAAGATGCCAATTGGCAGTATTATTGAAGTATTATCACATTCCTCTTCAGCTGCTAAAGGCCATCCAGCACGCAGATGTGCAAAAGATTGACAGATGGACCGTCCACATCGAGAATACACGGAGAATCGGACTCATCCCAGGAACCAGGTACTGTATTCTTGTGTTGTTTGAGCCTTTGCCATATCCCTTTTAGATTATACAAACATTAGTAAGGTATTAGATGCACTCGAACTAATTGAATTGCTCCCATTGTGTCTTGGTTCATTAGTCTCTATGCATTTGTGCTCTCATCATGCCACGCATACTAGAAGAAAACATTGAAGGTCGCTCTCGATGACTAATTACGTCTCGATCGGAGTGGATGCTTGTGTTACGTTCGGAATGCAGACTACTCGTGAGAGCCTTCCAAGGTAAAAAGGTCTTCCTCGTCCATAATGCCCGCTCGATAGTAGTCAACAGGCGATTACTCTGTATTGTGCACTATACTTTGATGACAATGAGAGTTGTTCAGGGCATTGTCCTCTCGTCTTCTGAACAAGATTCTCTTCTTCACATATGGAACTAAGGACATTTTCTCGAGAGCGTGCAAGAACCTGGAGACGAAGATCGAGCTGGAACTGGATGGCGTCAAGCAGAAGCTCAAAGAGATGGAGGGACTCGTCTTCCTCAACATTCCATACTGGGGAGCCGGCGTTAAGGTCTGAGCATACACCGGAAGTGAGGCAACTGAGAGAATTTGTCTAGGTGTGGAACGACGCCGAGTCCATCAAGAAGTGGCCTCAGAAGGTTGACGATGGAAAGTTCGAAGTGTTCTCCGTCTCCTCGTCATTCCATATCGCTAAGCTCCAGGTAATAATCCCCCTGGAATATGCCAAAATTAGTTGTTCTAAATCGGTTAATTTGTCGTCATTCCTCTCCGTAGCGCGGTTGTCTAGCAGGGTGTGAGACAACCGCTCAGCGGAAAAAATGACGACAAATTTACCAATTCATAACCCCTGGTCAAAATGAGTGTATTTATAGATTGGACTCTCGTCTGCTGAGCACATCGGACAGGCGTCCACAGCCACTCTTCGCATTGTGAAGGGTCCTCTGCCCATGCAGAGTGATGGGGAGGCGTGGATGCAAGTGGGAGCGACCGTGACCATCACCAACAAGGGGATGTCAACTATGCTCAAGAGAGCTCCCATCCCACATTCCAATATTGACCTGACCTCTGAAGCTGTTCTCCCAGCCTCGGCGTTCAGCGAACGGGAGTCAAATACGGATTAAATACTATATATACTAATTATGACTGTGTTTCGTACTCTTGAAGTAGCCTGCGTGTATAGCACTCTATTTTCGTTACGAATCACGACTCTGTGACAATTCCTGCACTACTTTTCACTTGACTTCATTCCATGTCCCCTGTGATATATAGGACAACCTTTACCTGTGCTCATACGGACTAGATAATGTGCAATATTGTAATGCGTCCAGTGATGATTTTGGGCAACTTCACCTATCTGGGTACAATCACTAAGAGCTGATATGATCGCGATATTCCTGAATACCTTCATTCTTTTTCTGCTAGGGCGTAGCTGCAGTGTTTCTGCTATTGTTGGTGTGCATCTTGGTGTTCCATCCCACTATGAATAGACGATTAGTGAAAACGTCTCTCTGCTTCCTTTCTTCTTTTTCCTTCGCGATAGCCACCCGGATATTGCAACATTTGGTAGAGATTTACTTGCCTTTTCCCCTTGCTCCAATTCCGTTTCATACTTCGTCATTCTTTCTAACCCAAAATAATGTATATATTCGAAACGTTCGGTGACAACGCATCTCTCGAGTTTTACCCCCAATTGTGATTACTTATTTTTTCTGAATACTTAACGAAAATCATAATAGTTTAACCCGAGCTTAGACGACATTTGATATACTTTAAACATGATTGTGTTCATACTTATCCCCCAGTACAAGCAGCTCTCTTGTAGTGTGACAACGGATATCGTTTGTGTAATCAGCTGATGTGTCTCATCCGAGTGCACGAATCCACGTATGCAATAATAGAGATTGTTTGGTGTTCAGTGAAATGGAAAGACTCGCAAAGTATGCACGAATGATTTGTGCAGACATTCGGAAGCACTCTTCTCTTCCACGACTCTCTTTTCTACCCCCCAAATCCACCCTCCGGGCCCTCCTTAAACCCAATCCATCCCTTTTCTCTGCCATACCCCTGCATCTCAGCTCATTTGCATACCGTTCTTGCACCCTTTGTCCTTACTTACAGCACTGTGGAACGAGTCCGGCAGATATTTGAAGTATAATTTATCATAACCCCACAGTTGTTAAATTGTTCGCGACTCCTGGCGGCCCACTTTTAAGAGTAACTACAAGAAGTTTATATCGGCAGTGAAGTGTTTTTCACATTCGTCAAATTTACGAGGAGCCATTGTCTCTATGTTCGATATACAACCGCTCCCAGTGGTCTAGACGAATTAGTGCCGCACTTTGCTACCGAATTGGAAACCCCAGTAACTACCATGACTCAAAGTGCAACGTCTAGTGGAAGCCCTCATCAGGCGTCCTCTTCTAATAGCCTGATCGGATAAGGGAGGGAGGGGCAGAGGCTCCATTGTGTCCAAGGCCTCATCATGCACCCAACCCATTCTCCTCCTTCCCTTGCCTCAGGCCTTAGATGGGATGCCGCATTCGTGTCCTTATGTGTGTTCCTGAAACGGACACCCGTCCAATCCACCCGAAAGTGCGTTCCCCTCCGTGTTCCGTGTCTAATTTCACATTGCCACTTTGTCCTCGAACCATCTCGTCCTTCATACACTTGTTCTACTTCTTCTTGTTACTTCTATACAACAACACTAACCTTTTTTCGACCTCGAACTACACCCCAATTATTAGTTTCTTGCAAGGCCTCATTTCCCTTCCTCATTGATATTTGTCTCCCATTCTTTTCGCATTCTCGCTGAAAAGGCGAAACTCAAACAACCAGTATCATGGTTTCAGTCTTGGGTGGGGGCTTCCCTTTAGTCTTTCCGAATCTGTGTCGTAGTCTATCTCATCTCACGCGATGTATCGGTTAGCGATTAGACCGAGAGTGCCCTTCTGCAGGGGATCGATGGGCGGGAATGAGGAGCAGAGGGAGGAGGGACAACCCGACAAGACCGACCAGGGCAGACGGGCCCGAATGGACTGCGTCCTATTGTCGCGCAGTTCACACGCCACACCACGAAGCGCCAGCTACAGTCGAACCAAGACCTACCATCGGAGTCAGTCGGCCAGACCACCCAGGAGCAATGTAAGTATGTTCGTTGATCACTGTATACCGTATTCGTGGGTGGTCCTATACCAACAAGACATCAACAACCACGGGCATTAGTCAAAGAACACTAACCATTGGTAAACGGATCATTTCACTGCATGACGTGGGGACCATATTCCTGCATAGGAAAAGCTTCGCCTAATTTCATTTGAAGCACCTGCAGGGCAATAAAAATTTAATAATAGCATAATGTGCGAACAGATGGGGGCCGAGCCCTGCGGCAGTCGTTAATGGTGATTGTTTCCTCTGATATAATATCGTGGTGGTCAGGGCAACTGGTCAGGGGGAATTGCTGTTAGAGAGTTTGTATTCCTTGATCATGGCATTTGTTTTTGCATTTTTATGATTATGGTTGAGGCCTTTTCTTCCCCGGCTTTCTTCACTAACTGCAAATGCGATTTATCATGCAAGTGCATGTTTTGTGCGCGTCGAGAATTCCCTGGACGGGAATAGAATGGAGAGGCCGCTCATTCCCGACAGCTGGAGACTCTTCCATATAAAGGGGCTCTTTGCCCCCATGGGGCAACGAGACCATGGCATCTCATTTCCCACTCGCAAGATAGGCTAAATGAGCGTGTCTTCCTTCGATTAGTAACATTCACATCATAACATGCTGGAGTTGTTGGGGGATCGCATACCTAGTAGACCAGTCACCATCATTAATAGTTAATTAGCTGTTCCGGCAAATCAGGTGAAGCTGGCAGTCATGAATGTTGCATTTGCTCTCGGCGACAATACATAAGTGGTGGGTGCGGAAGGGAGGGACACTACTGCGCACTCAAGCGTTTGGTTCCACAACATGGAAACAATTCGAGAACCTTACGCACATTTCGCCCATTGTTTCTGAGCTTTTCGATGTTCAAGTAAACAAACAATTTCTGATTAGTTATGAAATGATGTAATGCATCATGAATGGCAATGGCATCCACTACTTCTTTCTCATTTGCAACGCAAGTTTCGTCCAGATTAATCTTTCAGTTCACATAAATGCAGTATTTTTAAATTATAGTTTATAGTTTACTTTATATATAAATTTTTAAACAATTTTGCTCATATCCATTCTCTTATCAAAGTATTATAATTAGGTCATTGGTTAATCGTCTAATCTACGTGGAACTGTTGTCTATATCACGAAGAGACAACGGCTCCGCGGAGGTTAGAGAAATGACAAATGCACTAATTGCTTTGATAAGATAACCCTGCTCATATCGCTACAATGCCACGGCTCATGTGCGATACAGCTAGCGTCATATGGTTCGTTTAAAAAATAATTTTTTTGTCTTTTATTTTGCGATTTGGAAAGTAAGGGCTTTTCAGTCAACGTACTTTTCATGCAATAAATATCGTTAAGCCCTGCATCGTACACAAACCATAAGCCATGGAATATTATTCAGCTGCTAGTTCGAATTCGTTCAAGTGCAAATGATGATTGATATTTTTATTATTTGCGAAGCCCTTAAAAAAATTTTTTTTGAAGAATTTCAATCTTTCTAAAGGAATAATGTGCTCCGAATCAGAAAATCTTTTGACTATATGGTATGGCAGATCCCTTTTCGGTTGCCCGCTAAAGTTCCTCGGCATTTCCTTAAGGAATCGCGTGACATTTGACTGAGTGCATTCCTCGTTCCCAATTTCCCCTCAATCCCCCATTCTATTAGATGCCGCCGAGGCCTAATATTGTCCTTAGAAAGAGCATCGTGGAATTGATAGATGTTTACTGGTGCAAAAGACATGCGACCCCGCATTTTCTGCCTCTGGCAGTCTGCATAAAATCATGAAAAACAATTGCGTAGATGTTGTGCAACGCTGAAATCTGGAAATATCTTGCTTGGAATTTGTCATGACCTACGAATCGAAATAAGGCATGTTTAAAAAAATATTTTTGCAATAGTCCGAAGAGCACCTTTTAGGGGACCACCCGTTTTGTCCAAAATTTCCTCTTATACAGTATCGATAATAAGTTTCCGAACACTATCCTTTCTCAGATATCTCAGCTCTCAGTTTTCGAAAACTTCTGAAGTTTTTCATGTATATACTAGATCACATGACTGATATTTGCTGAATATGACGACCCTGCATCTCTAGTTGCCGCTTCCCCATGGCAAAAAGTAGGTGTTTCGGCTGTTCAAAACTTCGCCATTTTGCCGTGAGGGGTCCAAAACAAAAAAGCCTATTTGCAAAGTTAG
>JACMIF010000001.1:66883-109614 GCA_014805445.1 Diplogasteroides magnus | reverse complement strand
ATCTAGTATATACATGAAAAACTTCAGAAGTTTTCGAAAACTGAGAGCTGAGATATCTGAGAAAGGATAGTGTTCGGAAACTTATTATCGATACTGTATCTCACAATATTTGTGAGCTGTTGACCTTGCAATAGTCTGTGCTTCGTCTTCTTTTATACGGTCCCCTTATAGTGTTGTCCCCTGAATGTGTAAGCACGTGTGCTCTCGGATACGTCGCGCGGTCACATGAGTCCCTCCTCTTTCTCTTGCGTTGTTTTGCTGCACTTGCGCGAGGGAACGAACGACGAGAGGGGAGTGTGACTAGAGGGGAGACAGAGAGGGGAAGAGAGAAAGAGACAGTCAACCAACCACTCACGAGAGAGATGGAATGGGGAAAGGGGCATTGGAAAACATCTGCAGATTGTGCAGAGAGAGAGGGAGAGAGCCAACGGTCAACAACGCCATACAATATCGCAAAAATAGCCTCTTTAGGATTGCATCAGGTTCCGAAAGAGGAAAAAAACGAATCAAGAACCAAAGACAAGAGTGTCATGGACGTTTGCGCCACAATGGGGTAATGGACAGATGCGCTTTCTTTTCGGCACTCTAACTAACTCTAGCGAGCCCATTTCATCATTATGGCGAAAAAGTCAATTGTGCACTTGTCATTCAATCGAGTCAACATCTTTCGTGTTCAGAGTGCCCATCGTCTGAAGGAGGAGGCCGAGGCGGATGAGAAGGAGAAGAGGGCCCTTGCAGAGGCTGCGTTCCACTCGTGGCTGCAGCGAAAGAAGGACATGCCCCGACAGCCCCGCGCGTCCCCCTCGAGGTGACCCACACAATTCCTAACATACTTCCTTGTGAAGCCCCGACACATGCATTATCTTCTCTGTGTTCCGACGGAAAGGTCATTTGTCTCTGTGTTGAACGGTGTTTATTGCGTCTCTTGGAGGCTCGTTCAAGGCCATTTGAAAAGGGGAAGAAAGAGATTCGTTCGTTGCAGGGAGCAACTGGAGAAGTTCACGAAGGACGACGCCAGACAACGTGTACTCAACCAATGGCACAACAAGAGTGTGCAACGAACTAAGCCTGAATCTCCCTCTCCTAAGGAGAATGGAGGCTAAAGAGAGTCTAGGACATAGAAAGACAATGAGATCTCACCTATCGGCCACTATATAGCATATATGCATTGATTGTATATGGGAATAAAGCTGTGTCTCTCTATACCCGTTCACTCTCTCTCTATCTATCTCAATACATACACACACGCAACTTGTTGTCCTCTTCCTTCACTGCGCATCACGTGCAGGGGCCGCGTCGCGACCGCACCGCGGCACGAGCACTTGGCTGGCTGCCAACGCCAGCCTCCTCCCGCCCGGCTCTCTTCTTGTCTGACCGGCGTGTTGTGCGCTCTGTTCTTGCGTTGCTGTCAGCTGATGCGAGGACGTTCATGGAACGCGTCCAGACGAGTTCAGTGACGGCAGAGAAGCCAAATCATCTACAGTGAGTCTATCTCTTCTCTTCTCTCATATCAATGTAAGTGTACTGAGATCTCATTTGCACATCCTTCACTGGAGGATCATCATAATTGCACACACTTGACGCGCTATTTTCTCTTCTTTGTCGCAGTTCGTTTTGTAATCATTGGTCATTTTCTCTCTCCTTCCCTGGTCACGTGTCCTACTAGAATTTGTGCAGAGTCGCTTGACGGAATGGCTCGCTGTTGATGCCTTTCCATTTGTTGCTTCGCTTTGCACCGCCAATCATGATAAGAGGGCGTGCAACCAAAGTGAATGGATGCGATAGGCCGACCCCCATTCTTCTCCCTGGCAACGAAACAGATCATCGATCCCCTCCCCCCTCGGTTAACCTGCAACACTTGTGTTCCTCTGCCGCCAAGACACATGGGCCATTGACTGGCGGGGGAAAACGATACCAGAACACATCCACAGCACGAAAAACAAAGGCAAATTGATGACACTGGAACTTACTGGAATTACATCGAAATTTAGTGGGCGCCACGTTGAAGGGGGATGATTGAAGTTATTGTTCATTAGTCTTAAACTTCGATGATCGCCTCGTTTAACCTCTTGTTGCTCCCTTAGTGCTCTTCACAGCAATCACTTCTTGATTGATACTCGACAGACTTAACGATCCTGTCTCTTTTCTCTTTCTCTCTCTGCCTATCACTGCGATGGATAAACAATTGCATTCGTCCACTCTTGTCGACGAAATTAAGCATTTCTAATTAAAAACAACAAAAAAAACGTCGGAACAATCGATCCCCCCCCCCAGCACGTTGCCCCAATCACAAAACAACTCAATGTAATGCGGCGCTCTCTTTCGACATGCGCCGGATCAAAGTGAATATTATCTTGTTTTTTGGGCAGAATGAAATGCAAATCATTCATTGTAGATCCACACCTTTTTTCACGTAAGAAAGTAATATTAGATGATAATCTGCTGTAGAAATTTCTATTAGCACACTTTCTTGAGTAACGAATAAAATTGAGGTTAAAATTAGGCATCATTGCCGTTGTGAAGGTGGTTGTGTGAAGGATGTTTTCCCTTGCAGGTATCTCAATCAGTTCCGGGTTGAGCCCTGTCCACTCTTCAAACAGCACCAGTGCCAACAACATCGGCCGTATACGTGCTTCAACTGGCACTTCGCCAACCAAAGGCGACGGCGGCCGCTCCGGAAGGCCGATGGATCATTCAATTATTCACCCGACATCTACTGTGAGAAGTACGACGAGAACACGGGAATATGCCCTGATGGAGACTCGTGAGTGCCTCTTCTTCTTCTTTTTCTCCACATGCCATCCATTTCCCTCAAAAGGCAACCAAACATCGGCTGGATAGACATTTGATGGCCCAAAGTACACCATCCCCCGCAGGGTGATGTACTTTGGGCCCGGGGTCTATTTCGAGCAACGCGAAGCCATAATTCCCTTTTATTGTGCGTAGGCAAAGCCATGTGAGCAGGCCAGAGATAAAGGCCAGAGAAGAAACTGGAGGAATAATGAAACACGAGGAAGCCACACGGCTCCTTCTCCTATTCTCTCTCATGAGGAACGGCCAAAAAACGCGGAAGTGCTCTGCGCACGTGTCCAAACACAGCGATCAATAAACATGTTACGACACGTTAAGACATGTTTCGCATTCAGATGCCCTTTCCTCCATCGAGTGTCGGGCGACGTGGAGAGAAAGTATCACCTGCGGTACTACAAGACAGCTCAGTGTGTGCATGGGACGGACACGAGGGGACAGTGCATAAAGAACGGGCCACACTGTGCATTTGCACATTCTGCAGCAGATTTGAGGTGAGAACTTGTTTTTTTATGAAATTGTCGGAAGGCATGGGTTTAATAATCCTAAATATTAGACTTCTGTTCCCTCATGCCCTAGAAAAAGACCAACTTGTTTTTGACATAGCCCTCTGTGCGTAACTGCGTGTCAATCAAATTCACTTTTATCCCTTGCGAAAAGGCGCAGTCTATTCATTAATGCAAACTGATAGCGCAGCTGTCAATGTTATTCATATTCCTTTCAAGTAATCTGCTGCGAAAAAAACAACTGCGCCTACACGAGGCGTTTGCAGAAAAGAACTTCCCCTGCGAAAGGGTCGTGTTTTTCGCGGGAAAATGCGCTGCAAGGCAGGGTTGTTTGTCGTGCGGGCCTCGCCTCCGTTGTCTGCCCCACCATTTATTCCCTCGCTAAAAGGGCACGGAGGCATTCGGGGGTGTAATAGGATTAGCCGGAATCATGCACACAACATTCAACTTGAGATTCTCACACGATGCTAAATCTCTCATGAATCATTCTTGTTTATCCCAAAAACTGGCCAAAAAACACATGCTCTAAGATTATCGTCTTCCCGCAGCAGTTGTTTGTCTATGCGAGAGGAACAACTTATTGCGCTGATGTTTAATCTCTCGCTTGGGTCACTATTGCCGCTGACGCATATATCATGCGATTCTTCGCTTCTCCGCTGCATCTATAATTGCGGCGTTCAGCAGAAAATGTTTATTACCCTCCCAAACTACGCGGCAGTGAAATACGATAGGTAGTAGTGATCTCTGGACAGTTGTTCGAACCTCGACCACACAAATCCCATGCATCTTTTTGCGAAAAATATTATTGTTGTTAGTGCGACTAACATCATTTTCAGTGTTTTTTTGCAGGCAGCCCCAACACGACCCCAACGAAGCACTCTACCTAAATAGTTTGAACGACACGGATGGAAGGGACAGGACCAGCTTCGTGGTCGAAGACCCACTATGGCATAGTAAGTGACGAGATGAAAAACCTAATGATCAAGAATCAGAGCTCGCTGCAGGCCAAGATCACGTTCTATCGTGCTACAAGACGGAATTGTGTAGGAAACCAGCGAGATTGTGCAGGCAAGGTTATGCGTGTCCATTCTACCACAACAGTAAGGACAGAAGGAGGCCACCCGCTAAATACAAGTACAGGTGAGAAGATCGATCCATTAGATAGAGTACCATTTTCGCAAACATTGGCACATTATGTCCAATTTGTTGACATAAAATTGTAGCACATGATATTCTTGTTCGATCTAATTTCTGAAGCCCATAAGATGCACTTCTGTTGGCTTCACCACAAGACCCTTCACATTATATTTTTAGTAATATGTTTGGATGCATGATTTCCTAAACTTACTTGCTCTACAGAAGCCATTTTGTGTTTATGAACCATTCCTACCGTCACAGACGTATTATTGCGTGCGAGTTTCCATGGCTTCTATGATTCAGCTCAATTCTCCAATGGGCAGAACGAAAAGGAAAGCGGAATTTAAAATGCTCTGGGCCGTAGAAAATGGAAAATTTGAATCAAGACTTAGGCGTCACGGGGTATACTGATGTTTCAAAACGCTAGAAAATGTTGGAATGATATGAGCTAATAAAAATTGCTAAACATACGAAATCGTGTGAAATTACAGATCGACTCCGTGTCCTGGGGCTAAGACGGTGGACGAGTGGCTGGACCCGGAGATCTGCGAGAACGGCGACAACTGCGGATACTGTCACACGAGGACGGAACAGCAATTCCATCCGGAGATCTACAAGAGCACCAAGTGCAATGACATGCTGGAGGTATGCGAATGCAGAAACCACGCAACTTAACTCGAAATATATTTCAAAGTACTTGTTGACACGCATTAGTAGATGAAATAGCTCCGTGACTCGTTTATGGACAATTTATATTAACGAATTATGGTCAGTATACACTGATTTTGAGAGCAGCGTGTTTCGTTGGGCTTTGGCGGAAACCGAATGCAGAATAGAGGGGAACGCGTTTCAATGAGGGGACTTGAGAAGCAGCAGATAATTAGTCGTTTTTTGGTTGAAATATGTGTATGCATACAGAGAGCTCAATGTCAGAGGAAAATGGGCAACCGGATCTATAGATTATGACGACAAATTTTAATTTCACTGAACTGAAAACTACTTTCTAATACATATGGATTTAGTGAAATTTAAATCTTCAGCACGGCTACTGTCCGCGGGCGGTCTTCTGCGCATTCGCACATCACGATTCCGAGCTGCACGTACAGAGGACGCCCTACTTCTCCAGCTCACAGGCCTCGCCGACGGCCGGAGATAGTCCTACCGGTCTGTGGGGTAATCTAGACTTGGCATCCATACATGTAGTAACGTGGGCACTCGCACTCCATCCTTAGTTCGCTGTAGTTTCTCCAGTGGTTGTGTGAGCTCCTCCACATTCTTTTCAATGCAGCGGTGTAACCTGTTCTATCTTTCAGAGAATTCGCGTTTTGGTTCGCCGGCGTCGTTGACGAATGGAGGAGGCACTCCGACCTATGCAATGTCCATCCAGCGACAGCAAATGATGATTCCGAAGCAGTACAGGACGACTGATGAAATCATATCCAGTAGCTACCCCAAGGCGCCAGGATATGAACGAGGAGGACCACTATCAGTGAGTCTTGTATTCAATTCCCCTATAACATAGATGTTCAGCCAACTCGCATGGACAAGCCAACAGGAAGGATCAGGACGCACTCTCTAAACATGGGACATATCGACCTGAGTAAGTATACTGTAACTCTATTCCTTTCACCTACCGTATTCCCGACACTATCTCAACTACCGTAGCTATCTCGGTTGCCCTTCCCTCTTACATTCACTATATACAGTGCTGGTCGTTTGAGAAACTTAAGGAAGCCATACATCAAAACGGAGACGACGCGTAGAACAGCGCAAAAACTTCTTGGGGTTCAAAATTAAAGGTGTTTCAAGGGGGCTAAATGCGCGTGTGAGAGAAGAGGAAGAGTGAGAAGACGGCAATGTTGTCCAGACAACCATACGAGTAAGTACGAATTAGTGGAAGTGGAGAAACAGAAACACACCACCGCCGAATACTTGATTGAAATTTGACATAATTTTGAATACTAGAGCGTAAACTGATCATGGCATGTAGACGAAATGCATTGACGAGTAGTGTCGTTGCTTTTAGAATAGGAAAGAATCATTGTTGAATAGGACTAGAACCATTTTAGTGAAAATGAACTGGAAATTATTCAGGCCAAGGAATCAGCAGCTACGCTGATCTCATGGGAACTTCTCTTCCTGCTCATTCTGCACTCGCTCGATCGGACTCGGGATTCAATGCAATGTCAGGTGCACTGGAGGAATTGAGCATCGACCTGGCGACCATCGACGAAAACTCTGCCCGCCAGTACTACATCAACAACGCAAGTGAGTGCACAAGGACAAGAATGGACACAGGGTGGACCTTTACGCCATAACTACTGAATAGTGTCTTGTTCACCATTATAGTGCAAATGTTCATGTCTTCTCGTTCCTGACTCCTGGGCGCTTTCGTAATAGTGTGAAGAGTCGAGATTTTAGGATTGCCTTTCTGGTACGGTAGTAGATTGTGTGAACTGTAAACATGGAGGGCTTCTCCCACTAACCATTCGCTGGCTTCTAGTGTCGTCTCCGATGAGGATCCCGGGATCGGAGAGCTTCCAAACCTCTCCACTCCAGTCGTACAGCGAGAATCTGCTGCAGACGGGATCGAAGTTGTCGCTGAACTCTCCGTCAGCATTCAACAACCCCTCCTTCCCCAACGTCAACGGTAAGCCATGTATAGATGGAGCGGGAACGAATGAGAAGAATTTACAATAGCTTTTCTTCATTCACTAAATTATCATTCTAAAACGTGGTAGAAAATGTTTGAAAAATAGGCCATATTCGTTAATTTGTTCCCGAATGTCCGAATCGATCTGTGATGTGCGGTGGTGTGTATCTCTTCCCTGTCTACAGTAACCATGGTCATTGCAGAGGTGGCGCTGTTCGAGGAACTCTCAAAGACGAAGGAGGAACTGAATGTTCAACATGAAAAGGTTTCATTGATACTTAATTTCGTTCCATTTGAAGGAAAATTTGCATGCTGCAAAAGTTCATGTGGAAAATGCAACAAAAGATTGAAAGGAAATTGTTTATGCTAAAATCACTGGACAAAAAACCGAATATAATTTCAAAATCGAGGAAAATGGTGTTCTTGCAGCAAGCGGTGTGGGAGGAGGGGCTGAAACAAGCGAGACAGGCCTGTGAGGCGTGGAGAAGCGATGCTGAAGTATACAAAATGATGGCGGAAAGAGCGGAAATGGAGAAGAGGAAGGCCGTGTTCGAGAGGGATCAGGTACAACATGCATCTATTATCAGGGCTGTTTTGTATCCTGTATCCTAAAGTATTATCCTTACATTGACCATATCCACGAAAGCTACTGCATATCATAGTTGAATACGAAGAAATTACATTTAGGCCTATCAGCAGCTGGAGGCGTTCAAGGCTGGCTTTGGAGGAAACGAGGAAAGGAAATCTTCAGGGCAGCAGTTCATGTATGGAGTAAGTTTTCTGCAGATTACTACGACTATACAAGTACAGGATACTGTAGTTTGAACAACTTAACTGAAAATATTAATTGACAACGGGAATGACTTTCAGGAGACGAGCGACCCAGTGTGCGCACGTTGTGGCAAGGAACGATCGAGGTCCGACAGGGCAGGATGCCCAGTCTGCGCCCCAACCTAACCCGTCGTCACCCCGCCACCCTAGAGTATCACATTGGCATTCATACCATTCGTTACCCTTCTATGAATATTTTAGTGTACATAGCCCCCTGTGTAAATTTCGTTTTTCCTGCCGACACACCCCTTTTAAATTTCAATAATATTAGAAAATTTAATTTTAATTGTTTTGAAGATGTGTACTTATATATTAGCATGTTTTTTCTCTTTTCCTGGATCCTACTGCCTTAGTTGCTTTGTTATCCGTTAGGGCCATGTTTGTCATATATGCTCGTTGAACATTTTTTTCCCTTAGGTGATACGTAATGTTTGCATTTCCTTAGACAATCCCTGCAGGATTTCCGAATTTTCTGAAAATTTTTCATTGGATATATGAGACGAAATTTTCTAGGCCTGGTCTTTGTTTGTTTGTGTACCAGTTGTATTCATCCCGGCGCGCATTATCCGTCATGTGTCCCAACCATGCTTACACCTTGACACTACGTTACTGGCTAGAAACATCATTCACTCTATAGGATCTACTATAGGTTCGCAATCCTTCGACACTGTTTAGTTCACTACGATATAACCCGATGCATGCTTACTCTCTAATTATGGAATTTTGAACCAATCCTGAATATAATTTTTTTTCGCAATTTCCCATCAAATTTTTTCTATGAGGTGTTAGCGTGCAAATTGTTAGTGTTCTTTTGCACTATTTTGGCTGTTTCCTTCTTGTTTCTTTATCCGTTAGTTGCTAACTTATCCCCAATGTGTACTATATATTCGGTTTTTCGATTGCCTGAATACGTTCCAGTTCGGTCTTGAAATTTTAACTTCACTCGTAGTTATGCTGTTTTCGTTATCAGACCTCATCCATAGTCTAATGCTGTTGTATAATGATAGTGTCCCCCGTCGTTGAACTCGTTTAGCCCCCTGGTATTAGTGTCCCTCCCCCATTTCACTGGTTAGAGAACCCCTTATTTACGGTGAGTGAGAAGAAGACGAGAACGTGTAAGAAACCTTAGTCGCATCGGTGTATTGTAGGGTGCACGGTGATTGCGCCAGAAAGACATGTCACCGGGATTGCGCAAGCGCAGTTTTGGCGCGCTTGTCGTGTGCCCGATAATAGTTTTGTTCCCCCACACCGTTTGAAACCACCTCCCATTCAATGTCCACCTCACAGGAACTGCCTTTGAAACCACGCTCTCTCAACCTACAATTGTTCCTGTCATAAACAACTGAAACACTAAAGACCTCTCTTTCCCCGTTCTTTCTCCCCCGCCCCTAGTTCGCTTTCTCAATTTTTGTATTAGCTCTATTCTATTGACTATGTAATGTATAATAAAAGGCTTGATGATAGATCTTTCGTTACAAGGTGTTGCAAAAGGCGGTAATTCTTTTCATTTCATGGACATTATTGTATGGGCATTCATGGTCCTTGAAATGCAGAGTGGAGTGGTTGCCAGGGTGAGTATCGTATGTCGCGCGGGGCCATTCACATGCGTACATCTGGGAGAAGAAGGACACGGGTAGTCCCTCCTGTTGGCCACTCCCCCTCTTCCTAAGAGAGGGAACAGTGCATCCCAGGGCAATGACCCGCACTTTTCGGGCCGTGATTACTCATCTTTCTCAATTCTCACCTGATCTGCCCTTGTTTTTCCCGCCTCTTTCCGATCTTCACATTCAAATGGGGAACGCCTCTCTCTCATAACATCCCTTCTCGTTCTTCTTCTTCTTCCCTAGAGCGACAGTTCTCTTCCGCGCGGATTAGTTTATCAGAAGAAGAAAGTGTGGCGGCCGACGCCGTTTCGGACTGATAACAACCCCATTCTCACTCTTGAAATGTCTTTCTATCGCCCCACTGCATTATGGAATTTGAAACAATAGTTGAGGATCACTGTACATAGTTTACAGAGGATTTCAACATCCATGTTATTTTAGCACCGAGTATAGCATTATTTTTCAAGATTCCGAACTTTACAGTTGCACACTGATCTCATCTTTCAATCGCTTTTTGGAAGTTCAAATAATGGCGCGTGATCTGCTTGGTGGTGACTCCTCTCAACTTCGGTCAGCTGTTTCTTTCTCCGCCCTTTTCCACTTGACTATCACAGTCTGCCCACCCATCTTCCCATTCTGTCACTGTTTGCATACAACACACGTGTGGCATAGACACGACTCGTCGCCCCCTGAGGGTGGAAGCTTCTTCCTCCCCCTCCCGTCCCTCGTCCTCCTTCCCTATCCACCCTCTCCCCCACATTAGCCCTTGAATGCCATTCAAATCTCGCTCAGAGACTCCCTCTCCCACTCCTCATAGTTTCACCATCCATATGCGTGTTCTTCTTTCCTTCCAAGGACTCTCTTGAATTGCAGCACTTGTCGTTCCGTTATATTGCCCTGTGATTCTCTCGTTCCCGATCAAGATATGTGAATGTTTCCTACTCCTCCTTTCAATCTCTATTCCTTCCCCAGGCACACCTCATATTCCGGAACAGGATTGAAGTAGTTGTCGCGTGGTGCAATCTCTGCCCCTTTGCTTCCTCTCATTTGTCGTTCGCGCCCCTTTTCGGAGTGGTCGTGGGGGGACAACAGGGCCACTGCCCCGGGGCAGCTTCACCGTCCCCCAATCTCCTCTTCCGATCTGCTGGGCAAACTGATCATCTATGCCTTCGGTTGGCTAGTATTTGTGTGTGTGTGCGGATCAACGTCTTTTTGTTCTCCACTGGAATGGAATCCAAACAACTTCTTGCGCATAATTGTCTCTCGTGCGTCATTTGCCGTGGTTGGAAGCTTCACCCAAACTCATATCCACTTTCAGGGAATGGGAGAATCCCCCACGGCCACTCCCGGCTTCTGGGAGATTGGCGCGTACAAGACGAATGTCAGGAGGATCAAGGATGGGATGGAGCAGATTGAGGAATTGGGAAAGATGGCGAAAGAGAGAGCGGAAATCGAATGCAAGTATGCAAAGACACTCCAGGTCAGATGACATAACTATTAAGAAATCATGTCGTAATCCTCCATTGTGCTATGAACCTCATTGCTAAGAAAACCACGCGAATCTCCATTGTGGTTCTTTATGAACCGCCTCATCTGAGTCAATCCCAAGAACTCATTTCTCCTCCTGCGCGCTTTCTTATGACATTGCATCTAACAGAACCTGCACCTTGCTTATTGGGACATTTCTTATGGGACTCAATTTATGTCGTTCTTTTTTATGTTGGATGTTCCTTAGTCAATCTTCCATAACCTGTCCTTCAGGCGTTCTCAGAGAGATGGCGGGGTCAGGTGGAGCGAACCGTGCACGATGGCGCCATCAAGGGAGCCTGGCTGGAGTTGCTTGAAGAGAGTGAGGCACTGGCCATTCAACACAATCGAGTCAAGGACAGGCTACTTGATGAGGTCATCTATTCTGAAATTCGAGCTGGTTCGTCCCCCATACAAGGGCAAGGTGCATCTAAGCATGTCTTTTGACTATATATAGATAAGCCTCTCTCCACGTCACATCATTCCATAGCAACGGGTCATCATAGCTTATCATTGCCATATTCTCAAGCCCATTCACCCCCGCACTTTTGGGCAATTCCCAATGTGGCGCCCATTGAAGCATCATAAGTGCTAAGAATAAGGATGGGAATGCCGTTTCGTAATATGAGGGACAGTTTTTGCGGTGATCTTAGAAGAACAGTCTATTCCAGATCGTCCGAACACTGTCACTGTATCGGAAGGAGAACCACCATCCATCCGCCTTCCGGTCACCCAAGGAGATCAGGGAGATCGAGGAGGCTTTCGAGAAGGTTTGATCAATCTTTATATGTGTTTATTATGAGACATGGGGGGGGGTTGACAATATGTTCAAATAATTTTTTGAATATATCTTGCGAAATAGTAATGTTCGGATCGATCGAATGAATAGTGTCATCCCGAGTGGGGGCATCCAACAGTGCTTGAGGGCGAAGAGTATGACAAATAGAGGAAGGTCGGGAGGGGAGAGAAGATGAAAGATGCCGATAAGGGGGCCAATGCATGAATGACCAGAGGGGGATTGTATGTGATGGGATGAGATCAGACGACTACAGTCTGCTGATCACGGACCATTCAAGTGTCTAGCTTCGTACACGTCTTTCGCACACAGAAAAATATCTCCATATAAATTGCAGATTTTAGCCCCAACTGATAATATCTGTCGCTCGGCGTCACAATAATCTGCACCTGAGGGGTAGATAATATCGGTTGGAGCCAAAATTATGGATATATCTGCTGAAGAAGAGCAGATATTTTTCTGTGTGCGATTGTTGACAATGCTCGTCAGAATGTAATGTGAATGTGTCAAAGAGTAAGCAAAGCACTTGAAACATGTTTCCATAGTTAATGGTCCTTTACATCTCCTACATGTCAACAATGATCCGAATTCAGGCCCAGAAGCAGTGGAAGAAGCTCTATGAGAAGGTCGAATCCGCCAAGAGAGCATATCACGGAGCTTGTAGATCCGAAAAGTCTATACAGGTATGTTTTTCTAGTTTTCCTATGTATCCTACACGGTAGTTTCCTCCTCTCCCGTTGTTCTGATATGATTATCGTATCCCTCGTGCCTTTATAGGTGCAACTCTCCAATTCACAAGCGGACACCTCCATCTCCAAGGACGCTCTGTCCAAGATGGAGGATCGACACCAGAAGACGAAGGACGAAGTGATCAAGACACGAAAAAGCTACGAGAATTTCATCCAGGTACTTACTCCTGATCCCTTCTTGACCCTGATATGTGATTATGTACGCTCCAGTAGTGGCCAAACCACTCCCCTCTTCCCGTTTCCCCGCCATTCCTAGAAAAGTCGAACAGAGGAAACAGTTTGTTCTTCAGCTCGCTGTCCGCTTTTCACCCCCAGCTTGTTTGTCCAACAAGGAACATCCGAGAAAAGACCAAAATACATAGTTTCCTCTGTCTTAGCGACAGATTATCAATGCAAAAACACATGCCAAAGTGTCTCTTTGATCTTGAAATGGGTGGAAAAACAACGACGTATCGTTCAGCGATTGATAGTGCCTTGTTATTCTTATCCACCCCCGGAACTGGAAAACATTCGAACACCACCACGAAATGGCACACTGTTAACATGCTCTGTGTGATTATGAAAACGGGATCAAGTCCTATTATTTTTCAGGAGATCGCGCAGTACCGAGGACCCTATGTGGAGAACATGACATTCGTCTTCGAGAAGTGCCAGTTGGCGGAGATGAAACGGGCCAAGTTTGTCGTTGAGATGATGTCGGGCGCCGAGAGTGTATATGCAGACCTCGTGAGGAACAACAAGTGAGTCAAAGGGAGACATAAACAATGACTGCCTACCGTACCCCCCCCCCGTTCTTCGATGGAAAAAAAGGCTACTACGACATATCCTTCAGTATAAATCGATTGATTAGGCACAGCTGATACCGTAATGGCAATCGCTGTATTTCATGTACTCATGGGCTTTAGAAGTCGTAGGAGTTGTATGATGTCATGCAAACCTCCACGGATAGTCCATGTGAATGCAGTGTCAACAGTACTCGGCCTTTCTTTCTCGCCCATACTTGTTTACCTCCGCCCCCCGGCGCCTTCGCGCAAAGACACGCGACAATCTCCCACCCAAGAACAATACGGAGAAACGAGACGGAAGTGTCATTTCATAGGGGGCCAAAAAGATGTTCGCGGTGAAATATCTCTATAGACTTTTCTAGATTCGGAACTCTGCACAACAAGATCGAGCATAAGATCAAGGGAATGGATGAAGGTGTCTTGAACGACGATCTGAAGGAATGGTCTGATCAATTTGGAGTGAATTCGCCTACGGAATGGCCTGTCTATGAGGTGGGTGCTAGGCGTTCGAAACGGTTAATTTGTCGTCATTCCGCTCCGGAGCGCGGTTGTCTTCATGATAGATGACCGCGTGGTGGAGAAAAATAACGACAAATTTCCTGTTTTTGAACCCCTCGTGTGTACTGCAATTGCGGAGCTTATCTGCAGCTAAATAAAAAGAATAGTGATAAATGTAACAATACTGCAAACACTCTGCGCAATTTATAGGAATACACGCCTGAGATGCGAAACATCGCGCATAGAAGGACCACGACAAAGGATACTACTGGTGGAGTTGTCCTGACAAGACAAATAATCAAGAACGAGGACGTCCCTCAACCAGGACCGGCCAACACTGAAAGGACGAATACTCTGCAACCTGAAGCTACAAAAGTAAGAAATTACTGTATTAATGAAACAAAACACGATTTTTTTCAGCACGTCGGCAGCAAAGATTCTGACTCGGACACAAATACTTACGACAGCAGAAGGACTGATTCGAAGGAACGGAGGGAGGTCAGAAGGCCTATAGGATGGGATGTCACCGAGTCTCTCCCCGCAACCACCCCCGATTCAGCCAAGGTGAGAATCTGGCTACCATATACCCCCAACCTGGTCTAAGGGTTAGCTACAGTAACCCATTCTCTTTTAGTCAACTACCGTAACCAGGCGATTGATTCTTTTCAGTACGCCGATTTCGACGATGACCACTCGCCTGTGCAATTGTCGGTCATTCGAGAAGCAACAGCCCTTTATGACTATACTCCAATGGAAGATGATGAGATTCCGCTCAAGAAAGGTTCGTCTTTAGGGTACTAAATCCAAGCACAAGTACATTTTTCCGTCGTCTGATTCCCTCGGAGCGGTTGTCTCGCTCTCAAGTGATGGACAACCGCTCCGAGGGAATTATACGACAGAAAAATGCACTTGTGCTTGGATTTCCTACCCTATTCGTCTTTCCTCCTTCCTGCCGCTACTTCCCGTCTTTAGGTCAAAAGATCGAATTGCTCTCGGAGCCGGACAACCTCGGTTGGTGTCAGGGAAGAGTTGGTACAGTAACGGGACTCTTCCCCGCTAGCTACGTCCAGTCGGTCTGAGGAACACTGTAGAATGCAATTTTTTTCGAGAGTGGAAAACAATTTCACAAGCAACACACCACACCATATCCATGAAATGCACAAAGAAAGTAGCAAGTACATTTTCCGAGTGTCTCGCACGCCGCAAAATTCGTCCAATCCGCAAAAGCCGTTGAATCTTAATCCATAGCGTTCCACCCATTTTCATATCCAAGACCACCTACTGTACCGTGAATAATAAGCCGCTAGAAAACCATAGTGTCATTGACCGTCTTCATTCTTGCTCCCAGCTCAAACATTGTTATCCCAGTTCAACCCCCACGAACGATACGAAGAGTTCCAGATCATATTGCACTCGATAAATTATTGTCTGTTTCAACTGTGCAATTCTTTATCTACGAGAGGGTGAGTGCAAAGGGTCACAAGCGATGAAACAAGGATCTCGAAATAAGATCTGCTTGGACTTGGAAAGTGCTTCTGAGTTAGAGAAATTATGTATGAGTGCGGGAAAAATGCATCCGTCATCCGGACTCTACAACACTATTATAAAATGAACACTTCATAGAAGGCTATTTTTACTATCAATACTGAGATTTATCGGGCCTAAAGAAACTCCAGAAAATTATGGGGACAAAAAGAGGGATACGGGAGGGAGCTTTAAGCTGTCATCGCGTCGCCTCCCACTGTGGCCTCTTCGCAAGCTTCGGTCTTGTAGGTGGAGGCGTGCTTGGCGAGGATGCGAAGGAGTGGACGCAGCTTGAGCCACCTGAAATGTACATTGGTCTCATTTCTCAGTTAGGTATGCGGTGGCTTTTCAGTACGATCTACCGTATTCATCTATACTGTACTGACCATTGGTGTTGCGGTAGTCGGTAGGTGAAGTCGGTTTCGTTCGCCAGTTCAGCCACAGGAGAGAACACGACTCTTCTTCCCGTCAGTCCGAGTAGCGTCGCCGTGTCATCACCGTCCGCAAGCACAGACTTGTCACTCGGGTCGTAGTTGGCCTTGACCTGAAGATACGACAAACGGTAGAGGACATATTTTATGTTTGGGTTACTGTAACTATCTCCCTATTACCAGCTTCGGCGTCCATCGACTTTGTTTCTTCCCTGTACATCATGATGTCCAGAGGCGAGTAGGATACGGTAGGCTACAGTACCTGTGTGATGAGGTACTCCAATGCCCTCGCTGCCAACTTGGTGGCCATATTCCTGTCGAATGGAGTGGGTGATCCTCCCTGTTGCGCGTGTCCGAGGACATTGATGCGGGTGGAGAACTGAATTGCGTCTGTTACGTACAACAACAATTATCCCACCAGGACCTTTACTCGGACTTATTCTAATGGGCCGAAATGTCAGAGGACTATAATTTAGCTGTCAACATACGTCAGGACTTGCAGAACAATCCCTACTTATCCCCCGCCCTTTAGGAAGACATTTACTCCCGGAGGTTCCGACTAGTTTGTTCTAAAACGGTAAATATATCATCATTCTTCTCCGGATAGCGGTTGTCCCTTTCTTGGTAGACAACAGGGCTGCGGAAAAGAATAACATAAATTTACCGTTTTAGAACCCCTAGTTCCGACCCCTTCATTGTTCCCTAGTTCCCTTCAGAGATGTCGTGATTGAGCAGGGGGAGCAATTTCCTTTTGGCAGTTGTTCCTCGTCATTTCACATGGCTTGTACATCCCTTTTAGTTCTGATTTTACAGAGCGCAATTTCCTTGTTCCTCGTGTTGATTCGGAACTGTTCTCTGACCTCTCCCTTTCCTTCCTCAGAGAAGAGTTGTTGCACGAAGGCGGTGGTGTAGTGCTTGTTCGCGTACTCGTTCCTCACGATGAGATATCGCTGCACGCCCTTCTTCATCTTCTCAGCAATGACCTAAAGTACTTCTTTTCGTTCCCATTCACGAACGCCTACGACAGTCCCACGATATCATTTATGTGCTTTTCATAGTGAAATTCCCATTTCATACTCCATACTCAAGTCCAAGCGTTTTAATTAGCGCCCACTTCGTTTGCCTAGTGAATTGTGTGCGTTCCACTACGTGTGATCACCCAGTTCCGCACACAAACTCCCCGTTATTTTTGATGAGAACGTTCTGTTGCTTTGAGTAAATGCTTCCTTCATAAGGAATTCACACGCGCCTACGAGATCTCTAATGGCGAGACGAGCTTTTGATATTTGAGAAGGCTCTCGGAAGTCTCAAAAACATCTCGCGCTGCTAATGAAAGACCGAAATCATTTCCGCTTCAGAGTTAGGTCGGTGAAAGTCGTCCAAAATAGTATACCAACCAGCATTTTCACTTTTTCATTCTACTGTGCGATATCCATTCTCACCGTGACGTCCTCGATGATGTCTTGCACATCAAACTTGTCCTCGAAGATGTACGCGTTGTCCGCACCAGACGCCAGAGCAGACACAGTGGCGAGGTATCCACAGTAGCCACCCATCGTCTCGATGATGAAGACCTGAATAAAACTGTATTCAATCCGCTATCCTAGACTGTTCTGGGTTCCTCTGAATCGTATCTTTTATGGGGGCCGAATCGAATGGTGAGGAACCCATTACTGCATCCAATGACGCTATCTAGAACTGTCGAGAGCCCCAGCCATTCGGATTCAGTAGACGATTTAATGGATGAAATGCATACCCTCTTCTTCGTTCCCGTAGCGGACTGCTTGATCTTGTCAATCATTGTGCAGATCTCATTCACTGCCGTGTCCGATCCCAGCGAGAGGGAAGTTCCTGAAGATATTGCATTTCATATAGGATGACCTTTCGGGATCGCATGTCTTCTAAGGTTCGAAAACGACAGTGACGTGCATTTCTCATTCGTCTATTCTCCACTTAGCGGTTGTCTCTACGAGCGTTAGATAACCGCTACGTGTGGATGAGACGAATGAGAAATGCACTTTACTTTAAAAGCCCTATTGTCTTCCCCCGTACCAGGCACGTTGTTGCTGATGGTGCATGGAATGACGGTCATAGGAATGCGCAGGGCGGCGTGCTGTTTCCGCGCCTTCGAGAGAATCAGCGCCGAGTTGTAAGCCTGAATGAATCGTCCTCAACACAATAGACCCCCTTCATCATTCCATTCTTGCGCATTCGTGCGTTCTCAGTTCACGGAGGAGGGGAATCCTCTCGGCTACTATAAAAGGTTTTCTACCCCCAAGTGGGCGGGACTCGTAGGACTGCCTCCTCCCTCGTTCTCTCCCGGACTGGAAATGTTCTAGGCTTATCTGACAAGCGCTCCTCATTCCTGCTCATTGAGCATGGAGGGGAAACCGAATGGCGCGTCTTCTAATACTGTCTGCCCCCGTCCGCACTCATTGTTCTTCTTTTGTTTTCGTGTCATAGCCTGGTTGTCACTCAGGAATGAACGGACTTCTTCTGACGCTCTTCGCTTTGGCCGTGCTCTGCTGTTGGTTCTCAGTGGTTGAGGGAACTCCCTTCTTCAGTCACGGAAGGGATGTGGTCAGTCATTTCATACACTTGAATCATGATAAGTATCCATTCAGGGTAACTTGATGGGCGGCGATGTCTACATCGGACAGAGGATGGGAGACAATGAGGGACGCGGTTACGTCTACAGTAGGATGAGGGGATAGAGGACAGCCAAGACTACTCATTCATACATCATTTTCCATCACTCTCTTTCTATTCACTGAACCGATAAAAATATTATCGTTACGACTAAGACTAGCACAACATGGGATTGCGAAGGGCTATAATTCAATGGTGAAGGCAATTCGTACCTCGAATCCTCCGACCATCAAGAGTGCCTGGATGCCGTGCTTGGCCAGATTGGCAGCGATGGCGGGAATTGTCTCCGCAGTGGGCAGTTGCTTCTGTGTGCCCAGGAACGATCCTCCGTGCATCACCCAGTTCGTGACGGATCCCCACTTCAGCTCCTAAATTGTTTGTCACTCACATTGGCTGCACTTTCCCGTACGCTTAGCTCTGCACGAGACGTGCCATTCCCCCTCCCACAAATTGGAACATATCAAGTTCGAGACTCTTCTAGACTGCCCCCGGATGTCTGCCTTGAGAACACGGAAAAGCAGTCGAAATGCACCCCTTGAACTCCGAAACTCCGTTTTAGTCAGTGTATAAATCGCATCAGGGCGCGAAGTTCAATGGCCCTTTCAGACGCTTCGCTCGCAGACACATTGTATCATCGAATTTCCGGCCTTCTACGAATTGCATGATGTTCATAGCCTCAATAAAATCGGAAATTACATGAACATGACACTCGCAGTTTGCTACATTGTGATGTGTATTCGCTGAATTGGATACAAATTGGTTGCTCCTTTCATTTCCTGCCCAAACACTGCGCTTTTCATCTAACGGCCTTTTTGCGAAATGATGACTTGAAATTGTGGCCTCGTGAATACTCTTTTGTCATTGCATTCATGATCTCTGACATCAGTTCCCTCCAAAATAATTACTTTTTGCTCGCATCACGTGTTTTCTTTTACAACGGAGCATAAATCTTGCAATCTATCTAGTCAACGACGCATGTGAGCTAATCAGGCGTTCCCATCGCATTCTTAGGCAAATTACCACTGGATACGGGCACCGATGACTAACCTCAATCTCTCCATTCGCCAGTCCCTCGAACGAATTGTGAATGCCGTACACTGTGCAGTGATGGTAGAGGGCGGTTCGGACGAACGAACGAACAGCCGCGTTCATACCTGCAAACTACGATTATCCTATCTCAAAAGATATTTCCTCCGAGTTTTCTTGTTCTTTCACAGCAGTGTTTTAGGCTAGAAAGTAGTTGTGCCGTTCCCCTACCCCTGTAACAACTAAATAACATATTCTACAGTGCATTCTGGAAGTCATTGTAACGCCCCCCCCCCTTCCCAACAACTAGCTCAATTATTCCAAAGGACGATTACATATTCTATGTTGTTTGCTGAACACTTGAATGAGGACTAAATCACTCCGTTATACATGTCAGTTTCAGTGGGGATTGTTGTACATACATATGCATGATGGGATTCTCTCTCGGCGAAATGTGCTTATTCGTTAGAGAGAAGACGATTTCATTGTTTGGGAGCTCAACGGCATGTTCGCATGACGATAAGCAGGAAATAAGGGAAACAGAGATGTATGGGTTGCCCTTATAGACGAGACGAAGTAAGGACAAAGTGAGGGGCGATACAAATGTTAAGAAGTTGTTGTGTACAATTTCCCCTTGCACTTCTGGGAGTTTGCGGGGGAAAACGCTGACTGAGAAAGACATTGATACCCAAAATAGAGGTCGAAGTCGTATAATTTTTGAAGAATAATTTTGTATTATTACTCCATTCAAGCACTTTTTCGTATGGATCAGTGATAAAATACCTCCGGCAGGCGCTCCGATGTTAATGACGGCTACCTTGAAGTGGTGTCCCTCTGATAGATTGTCCTTCTCCACTCTACGCAGCTTCGTCAGCAACCTGATCAGACAGAATTCAGGGGTGCGCATAAAAAGGTACCAGCGCACTGCTATATAGGACTCAGGAAACTCTAATAATGCCAGAACTGCGTGGGCTGGCCTACCTGTATGTCTCGAGGTTCCTCTGGAAGGATCTGCCACGCAGCTGCACTGCCAGTTCCCAGTTCTTCTCGTCCATGGCCTTTTGCACCTGAAGAGTACTGTTTTGCAAGACATTCTGTTCTGGAGAAAACAATTCTGTGCTACCAGTAATTTGATTTTCCCATTGTATCCATACTGTGGAATGTCTACGCGGTATTGTCTGTGGGATAGATGGATACGAGAAGTGAATACTAACAGCCTGTGTCCTCTGCACGCACTGCATCAGTGGCACGCGGACCATCTGGTTTCCATCGATGGATATGACGCACGGCTCGTTCTCAGCGGTCATCTCCATCAGGGCCAAGACGGCCTCCGCACCCATCCTGAAATAATTTCATGACGTTACACTTAGATTCGCAAAGCAACCGGATTAGAAGACGTCCTATTTATAAATCGACAACAACCTAAACCTAATCGCAAAGTACTTTTCATTCCCAAAAATAAGTTCACTTATTCGCTACCGAAAGAGCAGGGAGCAAATGTGCTATTTCTGAGCCACACGTGATAAATTGGTCACGTTCACAAGTGATGTTATGCATAATTGGGAGATTTTATTGAATAATATTCGGAACAAGTTCACTCCTCATTTGCATTTGGGAACTTGCAGAGAATTCTTTTGATTGCAAAAAGGAACTCTCTAGTTACTTGCTTGTCAGTATGTATGCTTTACCATTTTGCTATTGGAGTAATTTTATAAGCTGCTGTTAGGTCTACCAGGGGTTCAAAAACGTCAAATTTGTCGTCATTCTTCTCCGCCGCGTTGTTGTCTATGAGGGAATGACACAACAGCGCGGCGGAGAAGAATGACGGTAAATTTGCCGTTTTCGAACCCTAATGTCTACTTAGAGTATTACCTGCATCCAAGAAGGCGATCAAAGGCAGAAGGGGCTCCTCCACGCTGTACGTGACCGAGTACAGTAACCTGCAATTCTTAGTTACAGTAATGTAGAGACAAATTACAAAGCCTCTGAAAAATATCCATAACAGTGGGTAGTTACGTGCGATGGCTGTTATTGACCTGCTGTAAAAGCGTTGCAACGTTTTGTTTTCCTATGCTTCTAACCGTATGAGCTATGAACAACAAAGAAATGCAAGCACGAATGGCAACAGATTTCAATTACTGGATTTTTTAAGGAACGAATTTTACGGTACAGATGATGAGAGATTACAAACCCGGTTCACTCCGTTTATTTAGACTGGTGGGCAATTTTCTAAACGAGCTAATTTTGCGATTCCACTCCAGAAAATATTTTCGAGCTTCTTCGCCAAAAGGTGGCTTGTGCAGTGAATTTGCCCACTACCTGTGTTTGCATTACTATTTTACAATCAGGCCCAAATGGCTTGGCAGTGCGGCTACTTTATCGAACTGAGTGTGATCGCGCGATTTGGGCTCATCGGAATATTCTCCACCTGACCATAATATCAGCAGCTCCAAGCTGAACATTCGACCTTTCCTGAAAGTCAAAAAGGTGACCGACAGTTTCTCTGTTTTAAAATATTTGCGCATAACATTCGTAGAAATAAACCGTCATTGACCTTTGTGAATGCCCGTGTAGGTCATTGCTAGACTATAAACCACCACCAACCACAGAACTCAACTACCCATGAATAAGATGAAGCTAACAACAACAAAACTAAGTGCAAATTACTAACGAGACCACCTAATGATTACCGTAGTTACCGCTCAATCAATAAATAAATCAATGTTCGCCGTTATCTGTTCGGTTTTGCTCAAGATTCAGCCATGTACATGTGCACATGAGACAGTGCACGTTGTAGCAACTACAATAATCTCTTCTAGCCACAATGACCGAATATACGCACATAAAACGACAGATTGGACGTTTTCTTGATTACGCATCCTCATCACTTGACTGCTAGGTACGGTAGCTTCACCATAGATGTAAAAGGGGGAAATACGGGACTTGTCAATCTTGTGTTTACATCCTTCTTTTAATTCACTCACCCTCGTATCGTACTTCAGCTTCTCCTTGACGACATCCTTCACGAGTTCTGCTGTGATCGGATTTCCGTCTCTGAAAGAGAATTTAAAGGTCTAGTCGAATCCACTAAATATAAAAGTTCACTGAAAGTTCAAGGGAAAGAGGATAATAATCAATTCCTTTAATGGAATCGGTGCTTCGTTAGATTCTATAAATTATGAATAGGTTCAATAAAAACATTTCTCATCAAACCACTACCATCTCTGGCCCCTAATCGTCTATTTCTACTTCCTCGTCACCATGTCAAAAATCACTTTACACAGCAGTCTGTTCGCCCAATTCATAATCGCGCTAAGAATAGACACTCTGCACGTTTGGAAAGGAGAGCGTTTTATGAATAGAATAGACAACAAGAGCCGCAATCAACAGCTTTGTGCATGAAAGATCAAAAGATCAGCTTATTTTCTACCCTTCATCACGTGTATCCTGCCATGAATTGGTTATTCCTGTCCTTTGACTCCACTTCCTTGCTAGAATTAGATATATTCAAATTGGCTAAGTTGAGCTCTCCAACATATCAATTCGAATGATGAGAGAAGGTTACGATAACATTCATAAAGATCCGGAATATTGGGTGGTACCCTGGACCCCCTGAGAAACCATGCCACCCATGTATCTTATTTCTCTCGAATATTATGAAATTATTAGTTTCCCGAACCTGTCAATGGCTCCCTCGGCGACAATCATGATGTTCAGTCGCTGTCCCTCTTCCCTCATCTGCTTCAGCTTCTCGCACAGGATGTCTCTCCAGTTGACCGGAGGAGGCCACTCGGGGATGAAACAGAAGTCAGCCTCAGATGCCAGACCAGTCACAAGGGCGAGGTAGCCACAATGACGACCCATCACCTGAAGTAAAATGGTGTGTTCTTGAACTGGCGGCAACTTGGGGTTCAAAATCGGTAAATTTGTCGTCATTCTTCTCCGCGGCGCGGTTGTCTTATTTCCACACAGACGACCGCACTGCGGAGAAGAATGACGACAAATTTACCGATTTTGAACTCCTGATGGCAATTTTTCGCTGGCCTTATTCACCCTTGCGATAGACCGTACCAAATTTTCCAGTTTAGTGCAAAGACACATGAATACCATATACAGCAAGGCTCTAAAGTCTACAGCATCTATTCTGCCAGTGGTGCATCTCTGGACCTCGTGGGAGGAATGTACAGTAATAACTAATGAGGCAAGATAGTTACAGTAACCCCTACACCGAAGGTACAGTGTGATACCATATGCTGTATGGTAACAAGGAGATTACCTCCACTACGAATGCCCTCTGATGTGACTGTGCAGTGGAGACTACAGCATCGATGGATTCGATGATTCTCTGCAGGGCCGAATCAGTTCCGATGGTCATGTCTGTGCCACAGAAGTCGTTGTCGATCGAACCGACCTTAAGCGAACAATTCGGCACTTTCAACTCCGGAAGAGAATGACGACAAATTCTGCCGATTTGGAATCCCTTGTGCATACTAACAATAAGGCCCGTAAGTTCGCAGTTTCATACAGTCCTGATCATTTGTCGAATAATTCGCTTACCATTCCGACGATTTGGATGTTCGGATTGGCGTCCACCTTCGACTGCGAGATCTACAAAGGTGTTTATCACTTGAATGCAAATTTTGTCGTTCCCGCAGAATACGATTTATGGAAGGGCAACTTTCTCTGCCCAAAATTCTAAATCTTTTGCTGAATCGTAAAGATGGAGAGGGATGACTTCGGATGGATCATACATACCTTTCCAGTAGCGACGAGTTCCTTGGTGAGATCTGGCCAGTCCTTTCTGAACTGATTCGCTCCAGTGAGAGATCCATCTCCTCCAATGCACACGAGATTGGTGATGTCTCTTTCAAGAAGGTTGTAGGCAGCCTGAAATCGCATTCCATAATCAGTGATTCCAGCTGCATTCCAAATACATCACGACCTTTTTGCATTACTTTTTCTTGTTTTTACCACGTCACTTCGTAATTGGTGACTTCATTCGTACAATTAGAACGGCACGTAACAGAATTGATCATACATTTGTCACCGTCATTTGTCATTGTCACCGTACCGCGCATGCAGAACTACGCTACACCATAGGTATAACATGGCAATCTTTGCTTTCAATCTCTGATTCCAATCTTTCCTTGCAACTGCAGAAATGAACATTTTTTCTTTCTAAATAGCGTGCAGAATCATTTCACTCTCTCCAAATGATTGAATCTCAGACTCGGCTTATCCGTGGATTCGCTCCCCTCAGGGCATCTAAGCTGATCTGCCTGACACATACCTTGAGTCTTCCCTCCTTCGTTCTGAAGTCAGCACAACGGGCGGATCCGATGATGGTGCCTCCCTTCTGGATGATGTCCGAGACGGAATTCCAGTCTGCGAGTCGAATGTTGTCTCCTCCATCCACCATTCCCTGCAAATTCACTTCCATTTATTGCTGTTTTCGCCCCCTTTTTCAGTCTTCATGAGAAATCATATGGCCATGAAGAGAGAATCTCCTTCCCTATTACTAAATGCAATAGACTGCTCGTCATTGAGACGTTTTTCTATTCCACTCCATTTTCCATTCCAATTGCGTTCACAACGACCTGGGGTTCAAAATCGGTAAATTTGTCGTCATTCTTCTCCGCAGCGCAGTTGTCTGTGACGGAATCAGACAACAGTGCGATGGAGAAGAATGACGACAAATTTACCGATTTTGAACCCCTAATTCTAATAGCTTTCCCCCACGACATTGATGTTTGCTCCCCTCTCTGCATACCTGATATCCTTCATTGATGAAGTACACTTTGCATCCCAGATAGATTCCCATTCTCACAACGGATCGGACTGCACTGTTCATTCCTGAAAGCGCACGTTTCTATACAGAATTCGAGTTAGCTCCAGATCTCAAGATTTTTTCATGGCTCCCACCACATCCATTTTGCACATTCATGATGTGATTATGCGTTATTTTCACTTCCTTGTTCGCGAACTTTCTCCCCTCCCCGTCAATTGGTTCTCGATTTCACGCTCGCTCCCCTCTCTTTACTTAGTTTTCTTCTGCGTAAGGGTGTTTATCCTCTGCCTCGTAGACTTTGCCGCAAATTGGCTTTCCCTCTCGGGGCAACGAAACAAGCACAAGAGAAGAAGAAGACGAAGCAGAAGAAGGGCATCGGAATTAGGGCAAGAGGCTGAAGGGCCCGCTCTTCCCTTTATTTTCCAATATGAAGGATTATGAGTACTTTCGTTCTCCTTCTTTTTCTCAAAATGCACGCATCATAAGGATCCTCACGACTTTCCACCCTCTCCATTTTCTCTTCTGGTGCGCTTTTTCGACCCTTCGACACATTACACTGGGGAATCTCGAAACGAGAGCGGGAGAGATTTCTCATCCATCAAACAAGTCATGCGGACAGCCAGACAAGACAACTCATCTCACCCTGAGAGTCGCCTCCGGAAGTGAAAACGGCGATTGTCCGACCCTTGTACTGGTTCAGCTGGATGTCACTGCCTTCCCTGAAATGGTTACGATTAGCTCCTGGGAGAAGAAGTATTGACTACGGGTTCAAAATCGGTATATTTGTCGTCATTCTTCTCCGCCGCGCTGTTGTCTCTCCCCCTAATAGACAACCGCACGATGGAGAAGAATGACGACAAATTTACTGATTTAGAACTGCTAGTAGTGACTGACCGGCCGATGGTTGGTATTATGGAGTCCATTCTCTTCTGGAATCGAGACTGTCGGGCGCGAGCCTCGAGAGCGCCGAGGTCGTCCTCGTCCTCCTAGCAAAGGAAGGACTCTTATGAGAGGAAAGGATACGTGCGAAGGGGAAAGAACGCTGACGAAATGCAAGGCTTCTGGCCTCCATTCGATAAATTGATGACGAAACGGAATCTGTGTATTTGCCTATGATCCGATGATACAGGAGAGTAGAAGGGGATGATGGGGAGAAGGGAGGTCGCACGTGCAGAACAGGGGTTCAAAAACGGCGAATTTGTCGTCATTCTTCTCCGCCGCGCGGTTCTCTATGAGGGAATGATACGACCGCGCGGCGGAGGAGAATGACGACAAATTTACCGTTTTTGAACCCCTGTTCTGCAGAACATTCCCAGATTATATGGCAGACGAAACACGTCCTCCCAAAACGTTCCGTGCACAAAGTGCACGTGCGAAAGGCACTGGGAGGAGAGTCTTTCTTCCTAAGGCGCCCTTTTCTGGCCAGGCAATTCAATTCGTGTGTCGGCGGACACTCTCGCTAAGAGCCTCTTCCCCCGTCTAATATTCATAAGCTGGCGCGAATTTGAGACGGAATCAGAGCTTCAAAAACATCTAGTGCATGTGGGCCGCACAAACTCTACCCTTCTTAAAGGAGCCAGAAAGGGAGATTGTTTTGCATGCACTTTCGTTATCACTTCTATCCAATTCTCTTACTCTCTCGTTGTCAGAGTAGACCGCTCTGACGGCGAGAAAGTGTGGGAATGGAGAGAAGTGATAACGAAAGTGCATGCAAAACAATCTCCCTTTCTGGCTCCTTTAACGCGCAGGTTTGGTTTTGATCTGATCGTGTTTGCGCGGATTTGGTGAGTTTAGGTACCTGATGGCCGTCATCGTCCTCGGTCGGCATGGTCGCCTCAAAGGCGTCCACGTCCTCCTGCAATTTTAACATTTGAACAAGGAAACGGAAACGCTGGCAAAAAGCCAAATCGATTGGAGAGACAACGATAAGGTGGAAACCTGTGGATTGAAAACGTGCCCCTCTACAGTGTCCATGAACGGCCGTGGGGCTTCGAGCGATGGCGAGTAAGGAGGGGGTGAGATCGAGGGCATTGCACTTCCCCCGCCTCCCTCGACAGAACGAGTCTGTCGCCCAGACAACAACAAACGACTGGCTGTTGCAGCAGTCGAGGGTCAGTGATAGCCAATCACAAGATACGGCCAGTTCACAGTACGGGAGGGGGGACACCCCTTTATAGTGTTCGCCCCAGCAGCACGTACGAAATCGCTATGGGCAGACAGATGTGTGCTTGAAACAGCGCTCTTTGAACCATTATGTTCGAGGGACAGCGATAGAGGGCAGAGATTGATTTCATCATTTGTTTGCCATGCGTCCAACTGCGTCCAACGTCAGCATATGCGTGCAACAAAACACTTGGAAGAGAATGTTAAGGCGCTTAGTTTTCATGGGGTGGGGATAATTCGTTTGGGTGCAGGATGCAAGGTATAAAGACTGTTTCTAATTATAGAACGTTCGTTCTCAAACATTTAGAGTTCCGATAACATTTTTTAAAAGATATCAGGGCAGGAAGCGTAAGGTCGCAGGCCAGCGAGTTATTTTGGACTACGTGAAAGTGCCAAGTGCTTCAAACAGGGTTGATAGTTCCTCCACTTCAAATTCGAAGTACGAAGAGATCAAAGGGTCAAAGGGAGGAATACTCCCGATGCAAGAGGGAATGAATGGTGAGATCCGTGGTGTAAGCGATACACATTGGATGGAAAAAGAACGGCGTCGGAGGATATTTGGGAAAAGGAAAGGCAGGATGGGGATAAGAAAGAGTCTCGGAATGATATCTCCTGGCAAGTGTTCCATTCTGCACGGATCGATGGAAGGGGCGGAAGGGTCGACAATGGGTGGGGACGCTCTATTTACTCTCGAGGATGCGGCATGGGAGAGAAGTAAGTCAGTGAAGGGACAGCGAAAGAAAAGACTCAAGAGTGAAACTAGAAAGAAAAGGGAAATTGAACCCCGACACGTAACTTAGCGTTAGTCGAAAATACAAGGATATTCACCCGAAGGCTCAGCGCGAAATTAACTTTGTCCGCGTATATCTGGCTTCGAATGGATATGCCTCGAAAGCCAATTTGCGGACCACACCATTGTCCAGGTCTCGACTTGTCTGCAGATACGGATACGGACTTGAGGAACACGGCCCTTTATCGAACAAACTGGAGAGCAATAGAACAACTACATACTCTGTGAATAGACATAACAAGCTACTACCCTAAATAAATAGCGAATAAAACAATGCACTTATTGCAATGAAGAACAAGGTCAAATATGTATGGGAGAGGTCGGAAAATCAAGTATCAAATGAATATTAGAGAGTTCAAACGCTCACACGGTGGGCAGAGGAGAAATATTTACGGTATGAATGAGAGGATAAAGATAGAATGGGGATATATAATGAGTGGGAGAGTATGAACGTAAGTAATACGGGAGGGAGATAGTAAACAACATGTGGCGGTTGGATAAATGTAGGAGGGATGACCCATGACAAGTACTTCTAGTACTCGACCTGTATAACAATGAGACATGACAGGCGGAGTGGTGATTACTCTTCATTTTCTGCATTTGGCATGAGGAGAAATCTACCAGGCAAGAAAACCGTGGATAATGCGAGAATGACGAAATGCTGGATAAGGAGATACTCTGGGACGGGTGAATCTCGAGAAATATCTTCAGTGCCTGACTATTGTGGGGAGACGCGTGCTAACAATATGCAGCACCAGCATTCATATTCTGCGACAAGGCACTAGGACACAATACACCAAGAACGACAAACACGCGCTAAAACGGATGAGAAACGACAAATGAATGCATGTGAAATGAACGGAGAAGCATTCAAGGACTGGTGAATCGTCTGAATCCTTATGAGGAGGCTGATGGAGGTGGACGGATTCTAGCATTGATGAGATCCAACTGCCTCTGTGCCCTCTCATCCGACTCCTTCTTCTGCAAAAGCACCAAATTCCACTATTTCTAGATTATTACTATATTTTTAGAGGTAAGCTGAGGAGGGAATACCGTACCCTTCTGTCCAGAGTGGCGGCATTCTTCTTGTCGATGACCTTGTTTCTCCTCTCAAGTTTCTCCCTCTGCATTTTGATGAGTTGAGCCTCGTGGTGACGTTTCCTCCTCTCGTTTCGCTCGTTCTGCAACGATTTCATGACGATTTTTCACCACATCACTAACATATCATCCGCAGTGCACACTCAAGACAATTCATAGTGAATACAGTATGCTACAGGAAGTTCAGTACGTGATGTTCTCACCTCATCCTCGTCCTCATCCTCACTATCGTATCCTCGACGGGCGCGCTCTGCACGTGTTCGGTCTCTTTCTTCCTGTCTCATCACTTCAACGTCGAACTCTGATCGGACCTGCAATGAGCACAATGAATAAAGTTTACAGCTGCAGTACTACAGCACCCTTCATACTGCGTATTACGGTTTCTAAATCAATACTAGAATCAGTTTCTCATTCTTCCAACATCCGCTGAGCAGTTGTGTCTTCTTTTGATAGACAAATGCTCGGTAGAAATGGGGAGAATGAGAAACACATCAGGTTCTCTCAATTACCGGCTTGACATCCTCCGCGTCATCAGCATCATCCGTTTGTGGAGGAGTGGGGAGATTGACGACGTTCTCGATGTGCTGGATGTTGGCGTTGTGTGTAGGCACAGGAGGAACTTCTGTTTCGCATTCAGGCGGCTCAGCCTGCGAAGGTCCGAACAGTCGAAAATCCCTTAAGCTCTTCGGACTCGCCGAGACTTTCGTACCGAACTTCTCCTCGTAGACAAACTGAAAAGTAATGATTGAACTGAATCAAAAAAGATGATTCATAAGGCTCGAAAGATATAAAGGTGAAAAAACTATACATCGTTACTGACGCTATCATAGAGGGAGTTCTCTGAGGGGATCGAATCTTCCTTGTCATTCCTCTTCTCTCTTCTCACAACTTTCGCACTTCCATCAGGGATGACGGCATCGAGAAAAAGCTTCTCATCTGTGGAGACACCCTCGCGAGGATCCATTGGGTCCTCGGGAATGTCGTTCTGCAAACGAATTCTGTTGAGGACACGGTAGCCAGAAGGTATTCAAAATCGGTAAATTTGTCGTCATTCTTCCTCGCCGCGCGGATGTCTATGATGGAATGGGGCAACAGCGCGGAGGAGAGGAATGACGACAAATTCATTGATTTTGAACCGCTAGTAGCCAGAAATCGTACCATGTCCGGGGACAGAGTCGACATGAGCTTCTTTTCCTTACTCCTTTCCTTCCGCACTGCTTTTGACTCGCTGTTTGGGGCGATTCCCAAGACCTCACTGAATGAGTTCAGTTGACTCAGATAATAAGGGAAAGCACAAACCAGCAGAAAGCGGGGTCTGGATTCCACTTGATCGAGTTCCTTGCAGGGAGAAGTTTGCCGTTCCTGCGGTAGTTGCCCACTCTCTCGTTGTTCTCAATGCGGAAAACGAGGTCCTCGACCTGAGAAACGAGGAAATGGAGGAAGATTGGGGGCTAGGGAACCCACCCTTCCCTTGCATTCCTTGACAAAAGTCCTTGGCTTGCCCGTGACTCTCTTGAGATGGTCTGCATTGAGAGAAGTGAGTTCCTTCACGCCGGGAACTATTCGCAGTTCCTTGAAGGTGCGCGAGGTGATGACACTGAAAGGGAATAGTCATTATTTTGTCAAATTTATGTCATTTTTAATTATTGCATTTTGAAACTCACTGCTCCCAGTAGCCGTACTTGCCGCAGGTGGCGATTGCATGGGCGACTGCTTTGTTGTACGCTTGTTCTACCTTATCGTTGTAGCTGAATGACCAATTCATTGATTGCATGAAATTTCAAAAAAATAAAAAAATAAATAAAATTCTCACAACACAGCGAAGCACGAGTCGAAGTGATGAACATCGGCGTAGCACGGGAAACTGTGCTGGCCATCGTTGATCCATTCCACCATCACCTGCATTTTCATTGTTACAACTGAATCCGTTCACAAATGTGTTTTGATTCGAATGCGTTAATCTATTGCAATTAAAAAGATTAGAACATTGCAATTATTTGACTAGACAGAAATTTGTCTTTGCATTTTACCCCCAGTTCATTGATTGTGTTCCGTGTTTATTTTCAATGCTCAATATTATATGTATTTATGCCTATTTTGAAGCCTGTTTTGTGCGAATATTTTCTTCAAATCACTCACCACATCGGCCTTGTACGTGCTCGTGTCATCATGGACGGCCATGTTTGCCGGAATGAACGCTTTGACGAATCCTGGCCAGTAAGTGTTTGTGAAGCGCGCCCATACAACGTCTCCCAGCTTGAAGTCTCTCACATTGTCCTCTCGACCCAATGGGAACATTGTCATCTACAACAATTTATTTCTCAATACACTCCATTCAAATGTCAGTAAGCTCGCTCCTTCTCACAGAATACGGTATTTCGTTGCAAAATCACCGTGAAAACATACATATGTCCTCTTTCATGCGAAAAATGTGAAATTGAGGATTGGAAAAAGAACGAGACTTACATGTCCTTCGCGGGATATGTTGTCGTGGCCGACCCTCACTTTGATTCCCCAAGGGTGGATGACTGTAGTTCCATCAGCAGAGAGATTCGGGCCAGCGCGACGCTTGCCGAACGAGCTCTACAATTGGAATGATGCTTAGAATCCAAAGACTTTAAACTCCGTCTCCTGATGGTTGGGCCCCTATAAAATATGGGGATCAGTACTCACAATCAGGTTGATTTTCTCCGTGCGATACTGCTTGTGGTCTTCGTCGTCGACGAGATCCTTCGTCTTCTCGTCCAACTTGAGGATATCCTCGTCCAGGTTCTCGGCCAGCAGTGCCTTATAGAGCACTCGATTCTTCTCGGCCTCGGCAACATTCCTTAAAGTGTTTATTTTTCAAAAATCGATCCATTTTACTAAACTGGACTAAAATGTAGGGTGTCGCATGCGAGTGTTTTAGTGCAACGTATCTCTACTCTCTGAGGAGCGACTGTGTCTGGATTATATAGACAACCGCACCGTTGAGAGTAGAGACATGACGAATGCACTAAAATACTCGCATGCGATGTCCAACATTTTAGTATTTCCTGTCTTAAGGGCAACTCACTCTGCATTGGAATCAAATGGGCATGTCAGCTTCTCATCCTCCTTCTCTTTCTTCTTCTTGCCACTCTTGACAGCGGAGTTTGGTGCCTTGTCCTGTCCAGAAGAAGACGACTCTGTTCGTGCTCTGTTCTCTTTCTTTGATCGTTTCTGAAAAGAAGATTAAGATCCAATTTTCAAGTAAAAAAAGGTTTATTTTGGGCACTCACATCGGAATAAGTATGGACCTGACTTCTGCGAGTGCGACGCACTCCAAAGTCTCCCGGCTCCGGAGTGCTCTCGATGCTCTGCAAAAGATACCGTAGTATGTGATGCATTGCGATTACGTTGTGCTCTCTGTATACTGTACTAGTATTTCTAAATCAAATGCATTTCTCATTCTTCTAATCTCTGCGGAGTGGTTGCCTCTTCGAGCGATAGACGGCCAATCCGAGTGGATTAGAAGAATCAAAAATAAATTTGATTTTGAAACCCCATATCGTACCTCATCAGGAGGAGGAAGTCCGGGTGCTCTGCCTGATGCGCGACTGTTGCTGCGTGCAGAAGATGAAGGAGATTGAGGGGAGAGACGAGGAGGAGGAAGGATGGGGTTTCGTCCCGACTTGGACGGAGATGAGAACTCGGGTTCGAGTACAGGAGGAACGTCCTCTTGACTGGACGACTGAGTGGAAGACGGAGCCTTTGGCAGCTTGATCTTCATCTTCAATGGGCTTTCAACCTGAAACATTCAAGGTTCTAACAGCAGGACCGTAGTCAGTAGGTATTAGGGTATCTAAACCGGTAAATTCACTCGGAGCGGTTGTCTACCGAACGTAGAGATAACAGCTCCTCGGAAATTAGACAAATAGGAAATGTGCTTTGCCGTTTTAGAACATTATTCTGAATCCTCACCGTTGGACTAGCAGTAACAACAGCAGGAGCAACAGCCACCTTATGAGTAGAATCAGCTGTTGGTGCAGCTTCCAGATCGTCCATCTCCTCTTCCTTGGACAACTTCTCCCTCCACGATGGCCTGTGAATCCTCTTCAGACTGGACGGTGGCTCAGTAGCCAATGTGTCCAGATACGGTCCCTGCAAAATTTTTTTGCATTTTCCCCCTCTATAGCAACACAAAATGCTAATTCCAAATTATTTTCCCATCACAAAACAATGCATTGCTACACCAACAAAACACTAGGTAATTGGAGCATTCATAAATTTTTGCTGTTCACGGAAGTGGAGTTTTCGATGCACGTGCAAAAAGTCGGCATTTTTTCTCATTATCGTAGAACTATAATTCGTGTTTAATGTTTCTTATTGTTTTCTTACTGAAATTCTTACATTTGTGTTGTCTTGACTCCTTACCCGCTTAGAACTTTTCTTGGACGCCGTCTGATGTTCAGCGGGTGTCTCCTCCTCCTTCCTTTTCTTCTTGTGCCGTTGCTCTTGAACAGGCGGCTCATCTTCCATCACTGGTTCTTCCTCCATAACACTCTCGTTGAGAAGAACAGGCATGTCGTCTTCTTGCATCTGATAAAGAAATAAAATAGATACAGATGATAATTTGATATATCCGTATTTTTTGCCTAATTATAGTGTTCCGTTAGCACCTGATCCTCCTTGCGCGTTGAAGAACGAGAGCTACCATTGCGAACACTGCGAGAGGGACTCAATTGCTGTAATTCATGCCATTACCGTCCATTCCCTGTCCAATTCCCCTACTAGGGGTTCAAAATCGGTAAATTTGTCGTCATTCTGCTCCGCCGAGATGTTGTCTCATTATCTCAAAGACAAGAGCGCGGCAGAGAAGAATGACGACAAATTTACCGTTTTTATTCTATCCCCTACCTCTTCAGTCTCCTCCATTCTTCCTCTCTTATGAGGAGGTGCACCATCCTCCTTCTCCTGTGCTGCCCTGGCTGCTTCTGCCGCCAACCTTTCCCTCTCTGCCTTCGGCTTTCGTCCCCTTTTCTTCGGCTGATGTGCAATCTGAGGTTTCCATTCCGCTGTTTCTTTCTCCACAGTGTTTTCTTGCCTGAACGAGCTCATTCCTTCCCAATGTCTCTTACAATCACCACCCCTCCCCCTTAGAACGGTCGCGGCGCGGACGCGTTGCGGCCTACAATCGCACAGCGCGAGGGGGAAGGGAACATAAGCGAACACTCACTGTTTATGAGATGCCACAGATCCTTGACTCCGTGTACGGTTGCGGGAGTGACGAGAACGTGATTTGGAAGATTTAGGGGTTTTGACTTTCTTTGTAAATTGCTCTTCTGCTACAGCTGTCATTTTCTCTTCCAGATCCTCCTTCTTCTCCACTTCTCCTCTAGCATGTTCCTCCTCCACCTCATTCTTCATTTCTTCCAATTCCTCCTCCTTCGTCTCGATATGCAACTCCGATTCCTTCGTAATCTCCATCTCTTCATCTTCGGTGACGATCCGCAGGGGCGATTCTTCTTCCTCCTCTGGCTCCACTGCTTGTGGGGCATCTTCTGTGTTCTCCTCATGCTTTTCCTCAACCTCTTCCTGAGGTGTTTCGGTCTGCACTGGAGGGACCGGTCGTACAACAGTGGTAACAATCGGTTGTGGTGGCAGTTCAGGCGCCAACTTGAGAGTGGGAGTGGTCACTTCAGGTGGTGGTGGGGCAGCATGAATCACCTAAATACCGTAATCTAAATTCCGTTCGAGAAAGGACAAACGAACCTTGACAATAGTCGAAGGTCTACTGTACTTGGGAATTGCAATACAGTCTGGCAGACCCAAATCGTTGAACTCTCCGTCCGTGTTCTTTGCGATGATGGCCGAGATTGCAGTCTTCTCCAATACTGCTCGCACATGCAGGTCCCTGAATTACAGTATGATATCAAACTTAGAACGATATTACTGATATATGAAATTGAAGAAATCTGATGGTTGCACAAACGGCATTTGTACCACTCACAAAAATCATAAAAAGTTGTGTAGATGTCATATATTAGTCGCAAAATACATTAGTTGTGCATCTGTCGTTTGTGTAACCGTCATCCGTCCGAAATTTAGCGAGACTTTAAGATTTTAACGATATTTCGTTAAATATTCGTTCAATTGAGTCCAAAAGATTTAGTAGATTTTTTATCCTACATGGAAATACGCTAGAAATTAGCTTAAAATAGCATTTTTTCATATTCAGTTCAAATATGCTTCAGGGTAGATATATTACACAATTTTCACACGACTATCAACAAAATTTGTAATTTCTGCGTAAAGTGTGTTCATTTTAACCTCCTCGTATTCCAGATTTCTAGCGAATTTCTCGCTTGACACCGGTTCTTATTGATGAAGGGAGTAAAGGCGAGTGAGGATTCATTATGGAGAGAGGATATCATATATTCGGGTTGAATGAACAACCAGTGGGTTTATTATCATGCAGAGGCACTGTTTCTGCCTTTGATTTTCGAAAGGCGCGCAATGGAATTGTGCAAACTTTTGACCGTGTGTCTTTTTCAGCCATCAAAAATAGATAATTAAAAGGTTGAAATGGAATGAAAAAATCAATTGGGCTCACCAAATGCGTTTTGGGATGCATTCCGTGTCGTTGGGTGGTGATGCGCCGTCGTAGTGCAGAACAACGAGATCCTGATCCTCCTGGTACACCAATCGCGCGTTCATGATGTCGTTAGCCTTGAGAAACTCGACAAAGTGCACTGTAAGTGGCAAGGATGACAATAAACAGTGATCGATAAGAGACTGACCATCTTTCCTCCGTTTGAGATACGTCCGAACTCCGTCGTAGGGGGCGTCCGGTCTCGCATCGCCCTCGTCCGGGTTCATCCTCACACGCCAGTATTCAATTGTCAAAACTCTCTATATTCACTAAAAAAGAGGTCGAGTATTATCGAATGGGCGGGAATGGGCACGACACATATAAGAGGGAGGGGCGAAGCTCATGGGCAGTGGAAAGAGATGGAGAGGGAGGCGGGGTTAAGGAGAGGAGAAGAGTAAGAGGAGAGGAGGGAGAGAGGAGAAGAAGAAGAGAGCATACATTCAATACCGTATACTTGCAAAACACACAGAAAAATAGTGCCAATTCCCCTCAATCTGTTTGAAACTGTCACATATGGTAGTTCAGTCTGCCAAATATAACAGTTTATAGGAGCCGTAAAGGGAGATTGTTTTGCATGCACTTTCGGGATCACTTCTCTCCATTCACCCACTTTCTCGTCGTCAGAGCGGTCAACTCTGGCAACGAGAGAGTAAGGGAATTGGAGAGAAGTGATCCCGAAAGTACATGCAAAACAATCTCCCTTTACGGCTCCTTTAACTACAACATGTGGCAGTTGCTTACAGTATGTTGGAAAATGAAATTGGCAAATTTTTTTATGTGTGAGGTCTTCTGAATGAGGCATTTAAATATTGTCCTTCATAGAGGAAGAGCGTTAAAGTTTTTGGTGTATTGAATGGGATAAGCGGTTAGGATGGTAAGGAAGAAGCGAAAGGGATGAAGAAACAGGTATGGACAGCGTTGGTGAACGCGTTTCGGTCAACAATGGTACGGAGGAGGCTTGGAAAAAACTTCTTTAGTCGTTTGGGATAGAATGGTGTACATTACTCTGAGTGAATCTACAACGACAACAGTTTTCTATCGATCGACTTCTCCAAAGACAATGTCCATCGTTCCGATGACTGCGACAACGTCGGCGATGAGGGACATGTAGCAGACATCGTGGATGGCAGCCAAGTGAGCGAATCCAGGAGCTCGGATGTAAGCCCTGCAATGCAAGAGTTCGTCCCCCATATTTACCCGCAATTAAGGTATATGAAAAGATAGCAAAACGTATTTTTCATTCTTCTAATCTACTCGGAGCGATTGTCTATTGCAAGTAGTGAGAACTGCTCCGCGGAAATTTGACGAACGCGAATTGAATTTTACCGCAGTTTTAGATACCCTACACCAACTGTCTCTATTCGCCTAGGAGAGTCTAATTGTAGTGTATTTTGTGTGTACTGGGAGAAAGGGTCCTTAGTTGTCTATCACAATGGGAGAATAGGGACGAAAGAAAACAACGATGTTGTAAGGGCTGATATCGACTTTCATCGGCCTTTCCCACAGAGATATGATTCACGTCCACTCTGCATTATACAGTAATAGCCTACTTGAGCTTAGAGCAGCTAAGGAGAGATAAATTTGGGCATTTGTTTTTTTTATTGTGAAGAGAGAGAAATAGCTCACCTGTACGGTTTGGAAGTGCCATCGGCTACGATGTACACGCCGAATTCGCCCTTTGGAGCTTCGATCGGGACGTAGGATGCTCCGGGTGGAACCTAAACAGTTTCCATGTTACATTTTGACATTTCCCTAAATTCCGTGGTTTCAAAGTAAATACATCCGATTAGGGTTTCTGAATCGGTAGTAAAGTGCATCTTATTCGTCTATTTTCTGCGGAGCAGTTGTCGCTTGGTTTGATACACAACCACTGCGAGTGGACTAAATGAATGAGAAATGCACTGTACTACCGATTTTGAAAACCTACTACTTATTCTCTATCTGTTCGATAATTTTCTGATCTCTACCGTACCTGGAATCCCTCGGTGAAGAACTTGAAGTGGTGAATGAGTGACTCCATGCTCTCCTGAAATCACGAGGAATAAGGGAGACAATCGAAGATTGTGGACTACCTTCATCTCTCCCCTCTTGGGAGGGACGACCTTGTGGTCGTCAACCTTCACTTCTCCCGCGGGCATGTTATTCAGGCACTGATGGACGATGTTGAGAGACTGTCGCATCTCCTCCATTCTACACAGGTATCTGCAACGGAAATCGTCAATTCAATTCTACCATTCCTGGTTTTCATTCCAAGATAAGAGTTATTTCTATTTGACAGAGCAATTACTAGCGTTTCAAAAACGGTAGTAAAGTGCATTTGTTATTCACCTAATCTACTGGAAGCGGTTACCCATCGACATGTAGAGACAACCGCTCCGGGGATATTAGGTGTGAGAAATGGACTTTAAAGTAGGGCATCGCAAATGGATAATTATTGACAGCCGTTCATTTCTAGCCGTCTAACATCTCTACAGCGCTGTGGTCGCCGAAATGTAGAGAAGAACGCTAAAGAATGAAGTTAGACGGATAGAAATGAACGGCTGTCAATAATTATCCATTTGCGACACCCTACTTTAAAGGTTTCTAAAACGGTAGTAAACTACCGTTTTAGAAACCCTATCGCCTTATCAAAAATCCCGTCTCCCACCTATCGTAGCAGTCGCCCTTGGTTCCGACGGGAACGTCGAATTGCACTTGATCATAGGCGTCGTACGGCTGGCTCTTCCTCACATCCTGCTTGATTCCCGATCCTCTGACCATCACTCCCGAGAATCCCCAATTGAGTGCATCGGCAGCCGAGACGAGACCTGAGAATGAGCCAATAACGGATGATCCATGAGCATTTTTCATTTTTTAGACTCAATGTCTCAGATATGAGTCAGTTATCTCATACACTGTTTATGGAACCATTCGTGTTTTTGCGACATTCCAATCATGTTTGGGGGCCGAACTGCTGCCGTTCCTTATCTATTCAACTCGCAGCAGCAGAGGGCAAAGCGAGGGGAGGGGACATCGATCAATTACAAAGCGTCTCCCCGTGTATTGAGGGGGGCAGGCAGAAGAGAGAAATAAGAGGGGGGAATGCAACTGTGGCAGTGAAATGGAATGGAGTTGGGATAGTAAGGCTGATATTGAATGAGTGCGATTGAGAATGACTCATAAGATGATTGCAAAGAAATATGAAGTTTATGCAGAGCATTCAGGGGATTTGTGGAGTAGAGAATGAGTTTTGGGTACTGTAGGACATGGGAATCAAGGCGCACAATTCTAGGTACTGTATTTTGTAATAACCTACCGATATCGATCGTACGGGCCTTCCAGATACGGTTTTCAGTCAACACGTCCTCCAGCTCATCAATTCGCTCGGGGAACTTCACTGCCCTTAAAGGGAAGATCAAATTGCTTTCTCGATAAAAGAATCATGCCATTTTCATCTGATTCGTGTTTACGCATATTCATGAAGCTATTTCATTTGGAGAAGAAACGAGAGTAACTGCCATGGCGAGAGGGAAGCCTATGCATTATGTAATGCAGAGAAAGAATGTTTTGCGAAATTATATGGGCATGACGGACTTTAGCTCGCATGCCCTTTTGCATATATTCACGACTAACGAGGTCGACGTTGTGGAATAATTGAATAACTAACCAGTCGTAGATGTCGTCCATCAGTCCGAGGGGCATGTCCCATGCAACTCCACCGGGTCGCACGTAGTTGGCGTGCATTCTGGCTCCCGAAACCCTCTCAGTGAACTCGAACAGCTTCTCGCGCTCTGAAAAGAACTCGTTTCAGTTACCGTAATCCTCCCTTTAAATTTTTTGAATAAAATTGAAAATTTTACCTGGACACAAACAAGGATCTGATATAACGCTAGGCGACTTACTTGCATTGTCTCTGTATGATGTTGGATGTATGGATTGGATAGTGGAGTGGGCCACCCAAAGACGCGTCCTTCCCTATTCCCCCTCCCTTCTTTTCTATTCTCTTCACTGTGCTCGTGACATACACACACACTCCTTCCTCTCTTCCCCTCTCATTGTTTCTACTCTCTCCTCTCTCCCCTGTGCTCTCTCGCACCGGCATAGCTCTGCTATCGAAGACGGACAAGAGGAATCGATGGGGAGGGAAAGGTCCGGGAACGGGAGTTACTAATCGAGAAACAATGTAACAAGTAACACAATCATTCTCAATGTGTGTACAAGGACACTTCTCGTAAACCATGTCAAAGTGCACATCACTTGTTGTTTTAACCCGATTACCGTACTTTCACCGAATCATGTGAGCTAAATCTGATTTAAATTGATATTTCGTACCTTCGAACATCCAGAAGAAAGGAGTCATGGCTCCCACATCCAATGCGTGTGTTGTGATGCCCATGATATGGTTCTGGATACGCGTCAATTCGCCCATGAGAGCTGCAACGAGAGAGATCATAATCATCAGTGTCCATTTGCAAATTTGGAAGATTTAGCTTATCATTGTCCTACCGGGTTAAAAAAAACATGCAAATGCAATCGATATAGTAGTTTTCTGTGTCTCTTATCTTCACAGACAGAAAGGAAGGGCGAAAGGGCAGCTAATTTGCTAATACAGGGATTCTTTTCTTGTGACAGCGACATTACATCGAAAATACTTTCTGGACGGGCAATATAGGACAGTCAAATCTACAAAAAACTTCAAACCCGGATCATTGCCAATCCGTCTTGTAAATTTCATAAGTTGATCGAGGGCCAGTTCGATAAATCCACAATTTGGCTAATAACCTTTTGTGACTACATAGTGGCTATTAGCCAACTTGTGGATTTATCGAACTTGCTCACGACCAACTTCTGAAATTTACAGGGTGGATTGGCTATGATCCGGGTTTGAGGTTTTTTTTAGTTTTTTAAGTCTTATATGGTTTTTTTGAAGCAAAGTTTAACAAAGACTGAGAGAACTGCACTGCATGAGAGTGGGTAGACATATATGCCCGTGATCTCACTTCTGATCCACTTGGCTCTTGGGGGAATGTCGATGCCGAGAAGCTTTTCTACTGAGAGCGACCATGCTTGCTCATTGCACATCATGGAGACGTAGTCGAGACGATCCAAGTAAGGTAGATTCTGGAATATTGTCTTTCTTTCTGGTTCAGGAGTTCCTTCATTCGAGTTGCTATGCATTTTGTTGACAGTGCATCTAGCGTACTTCCAGAACCTTTCGTGTTCAATAAGGTTTCTAATCTGTAATAAAGTGCATTTCTCATGCGTCTAATTTCCGCGGAGCGGATCAGACGAATGAGAAATGTACTTTACTACCAATTTTGAAACAATAGTGTATAATACTGCATTTTGTATTGATAATTCGATTTGAATTGGCTGGAGGGCACTGTCAGTCACTCCAAAACAGTTTACGACGAATATGTACTGTTTCAGCAGAATTTGAGTGGGAAGAGGTATCGGTATAAATATCTGACCTGGGTGTATGTCTTATTCTCCATCAACTTTTCCGTCGCTCTGTGTAGCAGTCCAATATGTGGAATGGCCTTGATGATGACCTGTAATTGTTCGGATGATGGGAGAAAGACCTGTTGTCTATGGAAACCGCCCTTCTCACCAGACAAAAGGTGAATGGGAACAACAGAGGGGAGAATTTGAACATCCTCGGGTAAGTGCAGAATCAATCAATCACTATTTTGCAAAAAAAAACATTTTGACTTTTACGCGAATTTCCATCTGGAAGTCAAAAATATAGATGACTGGAGAATGTTTGCTTTTGAATAGTACTGGAATTGCAATTTTTGCCCTTGATAGTGAGAAAGTGGACTAACTTCTCCTTCCAGCTTGAGCACGAGTCTCAACACACCGTGAGCAGCGGGATGCTGAGGTCCGAAGTTGAGAATCATGTTCTCAAGATTCTTCTCACTGTAAATTTCGAATTTTATACTTTCATCAATAGTTGATCATTAATTAATTTGCCATTTGATTCTCAACCTCAGCAATGACTTTTTTTATTCTCAACTTCACAAGGGGTGCCCTTCAGGATGATGTGGAGATGCGGGTTTTGCTGCACTAAACCTTGTAGATACATCCTAGACGAAGTGCGGAATGCTTTCAAATCCACGGGAATTGACCTGGGTGTCGTAATCCACGGGACTTATGAGGTCTCAAAGGTCGCAAAATAAAAAGTTCTCAAATATGTGAAATATGTGCCGAAACGGGTAGATATGATGTCTAGATGGATTACAAGTTTTGTACTGCGGACTAGAAACCCCGTTTGAGTACTTTTATTGGCGGATTAGTGCACGAAACTGCCTGTCAATCGTTGCAGGTGGCTCATGAATGAGGTTGCTACCAGAAGCAGGGAGAAGCATCTGATCGGTTGGTGCAGAGGCAAAGTGGTTGTCTCTTGTTCAAAGGCTTGTGAGTTCGATTCCTCCCCTGTGCGAACCTTTTGCAAAATAGTTTTGCAATTTTTTTTACAAGTCCGTGATGAAATTATTGCATAAGGTGACCCTCTCTTTTCCGATACAAAATCGATAGAGGACAACGAGACAACAAAATTTTGTTCTTGAAGTTGTTCCTCTACAACTTGAAAATCCTGCGACTAGTACCGCAACTACCGGGAGTACCGCGGTACTTGCGGTACTTCCCGCGGTATTTACTGGGGGAAGTACCGCGACAACTGCGGGAAGTACCGCGAGTACTGCGGGAAGTACCGCGTACTGCAGGAAGTACCGCAAGTACCGCGATTTCATACCGTAAGTACCGGGAAGGTACCG
>JACMIF010000001.1:35937-66783 GCA_014805445.1 Diplogasteroides magnus | reverse complement strand
TAGTCCGCAGTACAAAACTTGTAATCCATCTAGACATCATATCTACCCGTTTCGGCACATATTTCACATATTTGAGAACTTTTTATTTTGCGACCTTTGCGACCTCATAAGTCGCGACCCAGGTCGATTCCCGTGGATTTGAAAGCATTCCGCACTTCGTCTAGGATGTATCTACAAGGTTTAGTACAGCAAAACACGCATCTCCACATCATCCTGAAGGGCATCCCTTGTCAGCAATGACATTGATAATTGTCGTCGCTTTGATCAAACAATTATATTTCATATTGTGTCAGCAATTTGGTGAAAATTTGCAAATGAAAATGTGAAATGGGGATTTTGATGCAAATAAAGCTTGTTTAGGCGACGTTACAAAAGTCAATGTTAAAAATGAAAATCGAAACGATCATTCAAGTGTTTATTGAATGTCTACTTAAGGAGCAATTAATTTGATTGAATTATAGAACGAATAGAGAACCGTTTCTTTCCGTCGAAGGTGTCACTCATGACTGGCTCGCTCTGCATCAGCTTGGATAGTTTGTCCATGCCTATCTGCTTGTCGAACTCGGACGTGCGAGTGAACCACAACTTGCCTAGGGTACCCGCAGTCTGAAAGGCTTTCACATTGCAATATAGTCGGGAAACAAGGTACGTTCTCAATTTTGTGCACTTCTCGTCATTATTTGGAAAACAATTATCATAGTAATGAAACCCCAAAATTGTAAAATCAATTGAATTTGTTCGGCTTTATCGCTCAAGATATAGCATTGTACACGTAATGTCAGTGATCGAAGGCATACCTTGAACTCGCGTTCGAACTTTGCATCTGGGTACCAAATGGTGTGCGAGTTCCTCTTCTGTGTTCCTCCCGTCGAGGCTGACACAGGAGCCCTCGCCGAGGGAAGAAGAAGACGGAGACGGCATGCGGAGGCCATCTCGTCCCACCCTTAAATGATAAAAAAATATTTTAATAGTCTATAGACTCTCGATTTATCAAGATTAAGCGCAAAAATAGCAAAAAAGCTTTATCAAAAACAAAAAAAACACGTCGAGCAGATCCGTCAAACTAAAGTCAAAAAATTCTCGTATTCTAGATCTCTGGCGTAAAAGTTTCTGACATAGTAGATGTGCAGCTATAGACGTCGGCTGTAATCTAATAATTAATATTTTTATATTAATAAATGCACTGGCAGATACCGAAAACATACGGTAGATGTTGTACACTCCACTTCAACACTCTAGGAAGCGCCTACCGTAATCAATTTTCGAAAAAGGAACATCCTCTTGGGAGTAACTTAACCTGCTCAATCTGCTGGTTCCCTTTATGTGACTATAAACATAAATCGGAAATGTTGCCGTTTTCTAATTTTTGAACAATATTTTATGGAAGGCATTTTCGATTTGTTTCCGTATGTCTGTTTAATTTAAAATAAAATTTCAATGATATGATTAGCGTTTCTTTAGCAGCAAAAATGAAACAGCAAAAGATAACGGAATATAATTATCTAATAATTTATAAAAAAAGTTGTAAAAATGAATTGAAATATTATAAAAAATAAACCTTTACCGATTTGTCGAAAGCAATTTTTCAAGAAAATTTTTTCTGCATTTTTTCCAACACTTGTTGCGAAATCATTTAGACGAAAAAACATGCGCGAAAAGCTATTTTTTCTCTTTGGCTAACATTAACGACGAAGCGTGTCGAATGACAAAAATGTTTTGAACTGGCGCACAATGAGTTCCCGCACAGAAGAGGACCGCGTCGCGCGCAAACAACATCCTCACGCGTTGCCTGCCATCCTCGTTCAAATTTTGCCTGGTACTAATCCCTTAAACTACCTTTCCGCACAGCTTTTTCTGTCCTTGCATAAATTACCGTTATCGATGGAACAATAAATTTGCCGTGAGCGATCGTTCTCTGTATCACTGGCATCACCTTACCCGTCATATTCGCGATGGTATTCAATGCGAGAGGGGAAAGATGCCATTGTTTAGTCGATTCCCGACCTTCCTCCACCGATCGAAGCGTGGTAGCCGTGGAGAGAGGAAGAGAAAGGAGGACCAGGCTTGCCATTCCATGGACAACGGCCACCAAGACGTCAGTTACACCCTTCCCATTACATTTTGAACATTGCGAAATCAACTTTGCGCCTTCCGACCGTCGAATCACTCTGATCACATGATAGTAGTGCTAACTGATTAGCTTTGCAATACTCCACTGTTTGTTGGGTAATTCAATTCATTGCAGGTGGAGATGACAGAGGAAACGAATGAACGAATCAATGTGAGTTTTGTCGAATTTTTAAAAATTTCCCATCCTTCATCAACTTAACCGTTCTATGGCATTTTCGTGTTATAATATTCGTATAAACATTTTCTATATGAATTTTTTAACGAAATTATTTCAGAAAGTGGCGGATTTGGAATTTAATTGAAATGTTTCCAGTTGGACGAGAATTCCGCTCCGCCGAAGGCCGAGGGAGAGGATGCAATGGAGATCGCTGTTCCGCCTCAGGTTAGCAATGCAAAGAATTGAGTGATCCAAGTGCGAATATAAATTGCCCCATCTAATCCGATGGCGCTACAATCTAACTGAAATACAAAATAGAGTTGCTTTCTCGTAATACCATATTCTTGTCACAATAACAACAATTCACGTTGTTCACCTGTTTCAATTAGACGAATTTTTTCTTTCACACTCTCCTGCCTCTTCTTGCCCAATCTCTCATTAGTAGTGCATATCGACTATGCCATCCGGTGTCTGGTCGCCTTTCCTCCACACGAATTAGCGCGTACGCTGAAACTCGATCCATCACTCACAACATATGTGAGATGTTCCCGCAATAATATGATCTATTCTTCCTCCTTGTCTTTTACTTGTTTTCACCCAAGAATACAAAGAAAATACATGGATGATAGCGCATGGGAAACCAAACAAACGTGCACCATACTCTGTGGATCACACTAGATCATAAAGCTACCAGGGCTTCTAAATCAGTAGTAAAATACATTTATAATTCGTCCAATTTCCGCGGAGCTGTTTTCTCTTCGTTCGATAGACAACCGCCCCATTAGACGAATGAGAAATGCACTTTACTACCGATTTAGAAAAGCTTAAAAGCCTCCTCGCTGTTACTGTAATAAGTCATTTTCAGAACACTCCCATGCGCATTCCTCTCAATCAGACGTTCCCGGCTCCATTTGCCCCGAACAATCAGCAAGTGCCCCTTCCCCAACTCGATATACCTGCCGATCAGCAACAGCAGCCACCAGTGCGAAAACGTTCGTTTTCGCCCCTTTTATCCCCTTTTAAAACAATCTTTACAGTGGACATCGACTACAAGTCCTCCTATCAGACCGAACCCATTCCCGACCCGGACGGTATGATCAACTCCTTAAACCATCTTTCAGAGATTTCATTCAGATCCGTATCGTCCGGAGGGAACGCTGATGCTTGACATAACGCACTTCTCTGATTTCTGTCGTGGTCCGCCCGAACAGCAGCAGAGGCTGTCCAAGTCCGTCTACGTCCGTGGAATTCCATGGAAGATTCTGGCCATTCCCCGGTACGTTTATAACCTGTTCGTGTGCCATTTTACGTTCACCCGGCTTGTGTTAGCTAGTCTGTCACGTCGTAACACGTAACTGCCCCCATGCATCAGAAAGTAAATTTCGAAACGAAACAGTACACAATTAGTGCTATATCTGATGATCGATGCTAAACCTGATCCTGAAAGCTGAAACATAACCTAAATGTTAATGCATGGGGTGCCGCTTGCTGTGCTGTCCCGTAACAGTGTCTTCAATGTATGCAGGGACCAGTGCAGGTCGCAACGATCGACGAAGGCCCTCGGTTTCTTCCTTCAATGCAACGGAGACTCGGATGGCGTGGCGTGGAGCTGCATCGCACATGCAACACTCAAGGTATGAACAAAGTTTTCTAAATTCATTCATTCATCCATCCTCAAAATTTGTTCGACTTCCTCTGATCCATTTTCTACATTTCTGTACATTGAACGGATAGCTCTTGCGGAATATCGTGACATATCAAAATTATTCTTTCTGTGATTTTAAGTCTAAATATTTGTAATGCATCAATAACGCAACGCGCAAAGTAGAGTAATTTCATTCACTCTTTTTCATTCCCTCGATGTCTACGACATAGATCAAAAATACGTATATAGAGATCATGTATACGCATTCTTTGCATTTGCATTAACATTATTTACGGTTGTAACCGTTTTGCTAATCTACACATGTAATTATCTTCGTTTTGTACAATTCAAATTATCCTCTATTCAATCAAATACAAGCCATATTACCCCTTTTTTGTCAGTTATTGTAGAGCTGAAACGCATCCACTTGGCATAATGATCGGAAAATTCGTTGTAGGGAATTATTCGTTGTGCAACGTAAAACAGCCTCATATGCGCCGTATTTTATGTCTCCACGGCCTTTTAAATGGGCTGGGGACTAATCTCCGCTATAGTCATCACTAGGCAGCAATCTCGGACCAGTAAAGAACAAATGGCTCTTTCATCCGCCGCGACAAAATATACGGATCTCACATGTCTCATTCATCCCATTTCAGGTCTTGAGCAAGAGGCAGGGAGTGGATGATCACAGCAGGCGAATCTCGCACACTTTCTATCCCAAGGAGAACGACTGGGGATACTCGCAGTTCCTGACATGCGATGTGAGTTACAGTACATCTCGAGAAACATACACAGATTATACCTCAAAAAGCAAACGAATCTGCGAACTACACTAATAAACTCACACGATAGTTAGCTTGTTAGCTCGGAAATTGAATGCAAATGAGGAGACTCCTGTAGAGGAGAAACACGCGAAATGTTCATCTTGCAGGTACTGGCGAATCCCGAACACGGGTACATTGAGGACGACACAATTTCACTTGTTGTTCAAGTAGCTGCCGATGCTCCTCACGGAGTGCAGTGAGTGTAATTCTTCATAATTTCCATAACATTAAAAAGTAAACTGTAAATTAAAGACGAGTAATGTTAAAACAAGTAAAGATTGGAAATGCTAATGATAAGTCACGCTTTTTACGAATCGAATCATTACAGATGGGACAGCAAGAAGCATACCGGGTATATTGGACTCAAAAACCAGGGCGCCACGTGTTATATGAACTCCATTCTGCAGACGCTATTCTTCACGAATTCGCTGAGAAGGGTGAGCTTCGATCATACATTTTGTACCATATGAGATGACATGGCTAGTATGGTTTCTAAATCGGGAGTAGAGTGAGTGCATTTGTCTGGTGTATGATTCCCGAGGAGCTGTTGTCTCATCCATGCAACAGACAACCGCTCCTCGTGAATTAGACAACAGACGAATGCACTCTACTCTCGACTTAGAAACCCTAATTGCTGGATCTACAAACATATCGTAATTCAGGCCGTCTACCTCATGCCTACTTCCGAGGACGACGCAGACAACAGTGTGGCCCTCGCGATGCAGCGAGTCTTCTATGATCTCCAGCACTCCGACAAAGTACGCAAATATACTCTCTCATACCAACCAGAATTTTATTCGACCCTCATCTCATATCAACAAATTATCAAAATTCCATTCTTACTCAGTATTTCCCCTACAAAGACGTGCTTCAGCCCGTAGGCACGAAGAAGCTGACCAAGTCCTTTGGATGGGATTCTCTGGACTCTTTCCTTCAACATGATGTGCAGGAACTGTGCAGAGTGCTTCTGGACAACCTCGAGACCAAGATGAAGGCAACTCAGGTAGCTAATATTGACGCTCCAAATATACTTTCAATCTCGAAAATCGCATAATATATTGATCCGGCATCTCGTGGGTGTCCATGACATTTAGCCATTATAAATTTATTAATCGCATATTTTCTACCGTCAGAAGGACCAAGGCTATGTTTTTGCGACAAAATATAGTATACCCATGCATAAGCAAAACAGATTGAATATGTATTTGAGGACGCACGCTTCACAATATCCTTTCTCCTGAGCGATTTATATTTGTTCATGCGCAATTGTTACGTCGGTAAATCTTCGTAGAAAATATCAACAAAAATCACAGGTGTTATAGAAAAATGCAGTGATTAAAAGTGGACGGAAGGGCAATGTTGTGAAAAGTCCTCTTTGGAAAAAAATAAGTTTTCTGAATTCATTTTTTTCTTACGAATTTTACAGGAATAAGAAACTATTATCTTTTCAGGTGCAAGACACCATTCCTTCACTCTTCAAGGGCAAGATGAAGTCGTACATTCGATGCACGGATGTTGACTTCGAATCGAGTCACGCAGAGGTCTTCTATGACGTCCAACTCAACGTCCGACCCAAGGATCAGAGTGAGTAGTCATTGAATTCTCCTGTCGGGAAAGAGGAACAAAAAAGAATTGCACGGATTGGATATACAATCTGATGTTGCTTCATATCAACGGAAGCGAAAGACCCCAATTCGTGCTTTATGCAATTCATAACCAAGATTCGTACTTTTCCTATATTTTGACACTTTAAAATATAGTACAATTTCAGGCCGAATGGAAGGTGGTCGTAGCTTCACTGTGTTAGACTCGTTCCGCGACTACGTCGAGCCGGAGCGAATGGATGGAGAGAACAAGTACGATGCAGGAGCGTACGGACTGCAGCCCGCACTGGTAATCCCCTGTTTGAGTGATAGAATATGAATGAATGATTTACAGAAAGGAGTTCGCTTCCTCTCTTTCCCTCCCATTCTGCATCTACAACTGATGAGATTCCAGTTCGACCCGACACTCGAGACCAACGTCAAAGTCAACGACAGGTGAAAAATTCTTTCGAATTTCATTGTGAATGGATATTATGAGAGATCACTGCAGTGGCGAAGGGCCTAACATCAAATGTAAAAAGTAACCTTCTATAGATTCGAGTTCGCCGATATCCTCGACCTTAACGAGTTCGTGGAAGACGCCGGAGAGGAGGACCATACATATGTACTCCATGCTGGTGAGGAAAACGGAGAATAACTAAATAGCCCCCATGCGCGATTTCAGTCCTCGTGCACTCTGGAGATTTCCATGGTGGTCACTACGTCGTGTTCATCAACACCGCACCCAACTCTGCAGAGTCAAGGGTACGGTAGCTTATCGATATTTACGTGTACTACATACTTTACATACATAGAATTGTGTAATATTGTATAATAAATTAGAAAGGAAATATTTGCTTTTATCGTTCCAAACGAATTGTACCTTGGAATTCTATTCCTTTTTAGTGGTGCAAGTTCGACGATGACGTCGTCTCGCGTTCCACATTCCGCGATGCCGTGGCTGCAAACTTCGGAGGAGACGACCCCGATGTTCTGGGAAGAATCTTCACCAACGCATACATGCTGGTCTACGTCAGGAAGAGCATGATCAATGATGTGAGTCCTATTATTCCTAAAGTCGAAAACGCAAACCAGTAAGAAATTTAAACGGGTGAACGGTGGGAACGCCAGGCAAATTTGCTTCATAGTGATGAATTGGAGGCTTGCGTCGTGATAATGACGGTTATGATGGCGCATGAGCCCAATTACTATCATAACAGTATATTCGGGGGAATGAAAACATTTGCAGGTGCTATGCGAAGTGATAGAATCTGACATCCCTGCCCACCTCCGTGAAAGATTCGAAAAGGAGAAGGAAGACGAAATGAACAAGAAGAAGGAGAAGATGGAGGCGCATCTCTTCATGGACGTCTACTTCCTCACCGATTCCTTCCTGGCCACCCATCACGGATTCGACCTCTTCGACTGCCGGGTTGGACTGAGTACCGTAATCACAGGAGCAAATCCTCGTTCCAGGCACTCATTGATGACCCCTCGCTGCACGAAAAGGTCGAAAAGGCCATGACTGTGCAAGCCTTTTACGAGTTCGTCTCCAGTAAGATCATCTACAACCCGGACGTGCCGGAGGAGGTACTCTAATGGGAATTTGTCCAAAAAAGCAGCATTTTTCAGCATGAATTGAGTTCGAACGAGTTCCGAATCTGGCAGTTCGTGGACAATGCAATGAGGGACGAGTGCACGCACACGATGAGTCTGCATCGTCAGAGGGCCTCGTCTCTTCTCAGTCTTAACCCGGAGACTGCCAACAAGGTATTCATTCAGCAGGTATTCGTGTGAGGCAGAGCCTAACACTTGTTCCATTTCAGCGTCTGGACGAGTCGCTGGACACCGAGAAGGTGATTCTCTACATCGAAATGCCCATCAAGCAGGCGGACGGCTCTGTCAGACTATCGGACTACAATGACAAAGGTGAGAATGGTGTTGGGTTCCAAATGAACAACCGATATTTGCACAACTTTATTAATGAAATTTAGCTGAGTTGCGCATATGTCTGTTGTGCTCATTAAGTCACCTTCACCGAGAAATAAGGGAAAAAGACTTGATAAATGAGGAATTGTTCAGCGGACATGCTCATGTTCCTCAAGTACTTCAACCACAAGAAGAAGGAGATGGTTTACTGCGGCCATATCATGCTGCACTTCCGTCAGAATCTGGAGAGCGCGGTCCCGGAGTGCGTCGAGAGAGCGAAGCTCCCGCCCGCAACCAAGCTCAGATTCTATGAGGTCAACATTTTAGTAAATACTTTTGATGCACACGATCGATCATCTAGAAAAACTAGATTCTACAATTACTGTTGAAAATGACATAAAACGGAAAATTAGTAGAATATCGTTTAGGAAGTGGCTCCCGACCGCATTCGGCACATCGAATCCCTCTCCATGCCTCTGTGCAGCGAGTACATGCTGTGTGAAGTGAACGATGGAGGCATCCTCATCTTCGAGAGAATCGATGAGACGACGATGAACGACAATGCGAAGACCTTCCTCGAGAACAAATACTCCACGATCGAAGTGAGCGATATGATATGAACTCATACGTATAAGAGCATAACTTTAAGTCCTGTGGATAAAGGGTAGTCATCGGTTAGTCATAAACTCTTTCATCGCATTTCTCCTTTGTAGTGGATCCTCGCAATAAAATTGCCTGAGTGCTGCATCCTTGATCGAGATGATCCTTTTAATGGCCATGCGAGCACTCAAACCAATTTAGAGTTATTAACTATCAATAAATCAGGGCCATTAACTAACGATGAATACCAAGCGTCTCATATCATTGAAGTCTAGATAATCGACTGCATTCAGGTGGAAGTCATGCAAAACGATGACACCTCGCAGTTCCCTTGTGCTATCATCGACATGGAGAGACCGTTCCTAGGACAAGTCAACTTGGTAGGCAAAATCGACCTGGTAGGCAACTTTCTCTCCGTATGTCGCAGCACTTTGGAGAGAACGTTAGATGGGATACGATATATTTGCCCGTCCAGTCTTCAACAACTCATTCAGACCTGGAATGCGCTCCGACTGTCACAGTATGTGGGAGAGAACGTGGGATGGGACCCGCTGAGGATTCTTGTCTGGAGGGTCTCCCCGTATGCTGAGAAGCCCACTCAGCTAGTGGTAGAATCCCAGCTGAAGATGATCAGGTAATCATAATATTCTTTGATCGGAAATATAGCACAGAGCGGAATATTGTTTCAAAGTGTCAAATTGCGAAACCACTATTTCATAAAAAATATATTTTCAGAGTGCGAGAGCTGCTGTCGCTAATCGGCGATCATGTACACGATCCACGAAAGCAGAAGCGGTACAGGATCTACTATAACAAACTGCCCATTCCTGTGGCCGAGATGGACAAGCGTCGTCAGATGAGGATCACGCTAATGGACGACAAGTTCAATGTCACCGAGGCCACCGTATTCCCCGAGAGGTTTCGCAACAATCCATTTTTCGGTATTACTCCGTTTTTCAGGAACGGTACAGTGCAGAGCATTCTTGATGAAGCGCGACGAATTTTCAAGTTTGCCCAGGGAGGCAGTGGGGTCCTCAGGTTGACAACAAACCTGAATTTATGGTAGTTATTTCATTGCAGACTGGTGTACGTGGGAATGGCATCGCACTCGCGCCGGGTCTTCCAAATCTTCAACAACGATGACACCGTCACATCCATCTATCAGAAGATGCTCTCGCCCGCTATCTACACCGTCAGTCAACAGTACCAAGTCATTACACTCAGAATTTAGCATTTCGTTTAGCGTAGCTGGTCCCATGCATGTCGTGCACACAGAAAAATATCTGCTTTTAAATTACAGAATTAGTCATATCTGCCACTCAGCGACATAATAATCTGCATCTTACAGGCAGATTATATCAGCTAGAGCCAAATGCACGAATTTATCTGCTGAAAAATAGCAGATATTGTTCCGTGTGTGGTTCGGTGTTAGTGGAATGGTGATTGTTATTCGACATGCTCGGCTAGTATGACCTTGACGATCTGCCAATATGCTAAATTCCTGAATACATGGCGCAACTTGTAATTTTTTAATGCTCGGCTTAGTAGTGTGTTACAAATCATGTTAGACTTTTAACGCCTTTGTTTGGGAAACAAAACATTTTCTACTAATCTGAATTTGCAGGTGCGAGTGGAGGAGATTCCTCAGGATCAGGTTGCCATCGGCCCCCATGACTTCCTCCTCCCCGTCGCCCACTACGACAAGAACCCTCAGGACCGTATGTTCGGAGTGCCCTTCTACATCAAGGTACTATAGCAGACGTTATTTGAACTCCACGATTATTGTGCGAAAAGGAAACGACAAAATGTCATGTTTCTGCTGAATGGCGCCGTTTCTTAGCTATTATTCCTGATGTTCGTTTCATGGGGGGGAATAACGCGCATACTTTGCAATTATGAACACATCAGACTTGTTTACTAAATAATATTTTCCACAATAATAAGAACCAGTCTTTGTTGTTTCTTTCTCAAGCGATAGGGATATGAGAAATTAATAGAAACCAAAATGCATTCATATATGAATCAATTACAGGTGACTGATGGCGAGCTTCTGAGCGCCGTTCGTAGCAGGATTCGTGAGAAACTCGAGGTTCCCGAGAAGGAATTCGAGAAGGTTCGCTGTCATAAATGATTATACTGGTGCTGTCGAACTTCTCACGGAAAGACTAAACCTTTTCTCTTGAAAATATGTAAATACTTACAAAATCCTTTTGAAAATTTACTTGCAAAATTTATTGTTCTTCTTCTGTCATAGTTTCCTAATTCCTACAGAATATTACCGTGACCCCTATAATTTGCAATTTAGTGGAAGTTCGCGCTTCTGCAGTCGAGTCGTGTACAGAAATACGTGGACATGGAGACGGACGAGAGAGTGAGGCTGTCCGACCTCGCCGTCGGTGAGTATTTCGAAATACTGTAACCCAATTACAATATGCCAAGTGCTCTATACTCTCAAATAAAACGTCTAATTCACTAAAACAATGTTTTGTATAGTAGTTACTGGGCGCTACAGTATCTTTGCCTGAGTTAAAGATACAGTCCGTGGCGCCCATTTCTATCGCAAACTGACATTAGACACGGTAGAATTTTGAATTTGCAAAATTGCGATCAAGAAGAAAATTTGAAATTGTGGCTTCATAGCGTTGTCAGTTCCTAGCTCTGAATGTAATCTGCATTCTCTATTAGCCCGTTTCAGTACAAAAATGGGAGTAAAGGTCAATTGAATGATCTACTGTGTCTAAAATCAGTTTGCAATACTCGGCGCCCCGGAGTGTACCTTTAAACTATTTTTGCAGCCGCCTCTCCTGCCTCTCACATCTATCTGGGCATCGATCACTTCAATCGTTCTCGTGGTTCTCGCAGCACTCACGCGGAGAAGGCCATCGTCATTCACAACTGAGCCCCCCACTCGATCTGAGAACGATGTTCCATATTTGGTTACTTTCCCAAGTAACTGAGTTCCACCAGAAAATCTGGTCTCATCGCCTCCATTGCAATACCATTCACCTATGGCCCTTCCCCATCCCCCATCCCAGAGGCGGTATCCGCCACTCCCCACCCCTTCCTCGCTATAAGCTATCGACCCTAAGTGTTAGCCGGAGTCCTTACCCCCTGATCTCCTATTGTTCAATAAGCGAGCCCCACCCCTTGCGAGGTATCCAAACAACTTGCAAAAAAAACGGTATTCGAGTCACAACTCGATCGATTGTCGCGTGTATAGACGGGACTTCGCTGCAACTTTTGTTTCGTTTTTTTCCTCCTTTCTTTCTGTTTCATCTCTTTCTGCATGCAAAACATGTTAAGTACAGATACGAGCCAAGTAATGTAAAGGAAGAATGCCGCGTGCAAATATTATGTGGATCCGTTGTCATCATCAGCTAATATAATATAAGTTATTGTTGTCAGTAGTCTATCGGTGTTTGTAGATTGAATGAATGAATATATGCTTCTCCTCGCGCTTCCTTCTGAGGATTCTATTGTAATTTTGCCTTAATGAATAGAATTCAATAATGACCTTCTTGGATTCAATCACGATGATCCTTTGGATGTCTGTGCTCTTGTGGAGAGTGATAAAATTGATTGACCGACAGAGGTTTCTTCTTCACGGGCAAACACTTAGTCATCGGCAGTTTGGGGGCGATTCGCACTCGTGAAAGAGGGGCTTTTTCCTTATCAGGAGGGGGTATTATCATCGCACCTCCTTTGGCACAGAGCACTACATTATTTGGAGGCTACGCCTGTTGCGCAACGAATGGTTTTCACCTCTTTCTTTCCTTTCCTTTGCTTTTCTGTACTCCTCGTCGATTTAACGGTTTCCGCTCAGAAGCTAACATTTACCAGGGAAGGATGTCGTTGGGTGACTTCGTCGTGGGCACCATCAACATAGACGACGGTTTCTGTTGGAGATGGAGCGAGACGCCGTACTCCTTCCTTCCATGGGCCAATCCCATGTGCAACTTCTTCGACACTCGAGAATACTTCGACAGACCAGGAGGCGCCGTTCAACTGCAGATGGAACTGAGGTAGCTGCGTCTGATACCTTGCCTTCTACGAATGCTGAATGTGTGTGTTTCAAGAACTTCACTAACTGCACATTCGTATCTCATTCAAATTCTGAGCTGTATTCTCTTGTCTTATTGATAATTAAAAACAAATGATTCCATTCAGCGCCTCTGGAATGTGTCACGAGGAGATCCTCAACGCTTTCCGTTCACGTTATGTCTTCTACAACATCTCATCCATGGATCATTGGGGACATTGTGGCATTCAACTCGGATGCGCATATGAATCACTCAACTACCAACACGTCGTCATGCTCACTCATCCCTGCAGGTTTGGCCCTTTTGAACCCTTGAATGACTATGTGCGATGGATGGGAGTGACGAAAACTAAAATCAAACGTCTCCCGTTTGGGCCCATTTTTGAGAAAAAATTCCAAAGGCACGCAACTCGAATTTCGCTTGCTTTTAAAGTTATTGTCCCGAAAGGGCCAGTGAAATGAGAACCCATGGCTACGTGCTATGGATAGGAGTATGATAGGAGTGTATAATTCGAACAGCGACAGAATTTTATGACGGCACATTTTGGTGAAAAAATTCTAAAACCTTGAGATTTTCACTGCACTTGTTTACAGTGAGGTGAAAATCCTGAGTTTTCGGACATTTTTTCTCTCCGAAATGTGCCGTCATAAAATTCTCTCGCTGTTCGAATTATACAATCCTATTATACTCCTATCCATAGCACGTAGCCATGGGTTGCATGCCTTTGGAATTTATTTCTCAAAAATGGGCCCAAACGGGATACGTTTGATTTATTTTAGTTTTCGACACTCCCTTCCTACTCCTATCCATCACACATAGTCATTGGTTCTAATTCCCCCCCCCCTCCCCTCAGACCGTTTCCTAGTAAGCCTTCAGCAAGTTTCATACCTTGTTTTTTCAGAGTGGGTCAGATCCCGGTTCCAGAGGCAGTAAGTAGGATCTGGACCATGTCGGGTGCTTGTGAAGGCTCTTCCTCCTCCTCTTCCTCTTCCTCTTCGTCATCTTCCTCTGACTGCGGACCAAGAGTTGTGCAATATTACTGAATGCTATCAGGACTACTCGTTATACAATCAAAAGCATGTATGTAAACCCCAACAGTGTAAACGAGCTTGCACGCTTGTAAATGAACGGAATAAATTATTTTCGCAAGCTGTCATCAAAGCATCTATACGAAAATGAAGAGAATATAAGGATGAGGAACGGCAGCGTGGGAAGCGGAATTTGGTGATTGGCATTTTTAATTCTATTTTATCTTTCTTCATTTTATCTAGCTTAAGAATTGATCTTAAAGAAAGGTAATGTGTTGAACATTAATTTGTTCAATCCCATGGTTTAGAGAGTATTACAATTAATGAAGTTGAATAAATAGTAGCTGCTGTCACTTCTGCATGCACTGCCATTCTCCCCTTTGTCGTATGTATCTCTTTTTTAGTTTTTCTACAAAGAAACAAACAACAAAATGCAATCTAGGACAATTAGTGTGATTCCTGTCATTCGTTCAACAAAAATTCTTCAAAATTTCATCATTATCAATAGGTTGATACCGATCACTGTATTCTGATACAACAAAGTTATTATGCGTTTATCATTTTTCTAGGAAAAATAATTTCAATATCTGATAGCAACCATTTTCTTTTTTCTCAATCTGACCATTTTCTTGTGAGCTCCTGCCCTTTTATGAGGAACAACATGTTTGTGTGTGTTCTGCCCAGATGCTGTCAGAAGTTACAATAGGCGACTTGTGATATGACAGGAGGAGGAGAGGGAGCAGCCGTTCCTCCCCTCCCTCCATTCGTTTCCCCTCATCGCCACTTTTTGCTATCCAACCACTGTCTGACTTAGAAATGGCTGACACTCTCAGTCTGGTGACGCAAATAGGTGACTTCATCAATGGAATCGTCTACAGGTTTGAAATTCCCTTGCGCCACGGGGGAGAACGACTCCAGTTCAGGGACGAGGGAACCAATCGACTCAACTTCTCACTGCAGTCTGTCTTTGCACACTCGCCAGAGTCTCGTCCCCTCCATCCTGTCCTCGATAACCGTATCTTCCTGGATCGAGACTCCTCTGCACAGTACCATGTGGACTACCTTCGTTCGGAGGGATTCACAGAGTCTGCCATATGGGGCGTTCTCGTCACTCGATTCCACGCCCGTCTCATTCACGACTGGTCAGACTTCCATCGCCTCTACGGCCTCCACTACAGTACCACTCCCTGGAACCCCTATGTCCGTCTCCCCGAAGGCCTTCCTGTGCCCAGGGATGGATTTGCCCCTCCCCTTCCTACTTTTGTTCTTGTCACTCGTCCTGAGTACTCGGGCAACCTCGTACCGTGCCAGGCTATCCGTCGCATATGGAGGGCGGCCGAGGGATGGCCGGACAGGAATGGAGAGATACAGAGGGTCATATATGAGGTCAAAATTCTCGCTTTCTCCTAAGTACATTGACAACCTCTCTCATCTTATGCATCATGGGGACAGAAATGATGAATCACAGGCATAATGGCCATCTTTATAAGGACTTTTTCAGGTCCGCGGGGCAGTCGCGACTGCCATTCGCAATGGAATTCACGCTCGATTCCACAGTCTCACTGCTGTAATGCGCCGACTCTGAGAAGATTCTGACAACAGTTGATTATTTGATTATCTAACACCCATTATAACAGAAACAGTCCCCCTCGTATAATACTTCCCGGATCCCAACTTGCAAGTTGGCTCAAACTTTGAAACACTCATTAAATCTTTTCGATATCACTTATGGTAGCAAGGACTCCCCATCCCATCGTTTATTCAGACATCTTCATATTCTTCCCTGCTCTTCGTTCGTCCTTTCGTTTTCATCTTGTTACTGCAGAAAATTCTGTATTTGTCCATTGTTGTTGCTATCAATTGTGTTTGAATAATAATAATATGATAAACTCCTGCATATTTGAGCGAAATTAGCATTTGTTGCTTAAAGAGGGTGGTACCGTATGATTCATGGAATGGGAGAGCATTTCTCTCATCATCTCAACTCTCCTCCTGTATCATTGTCTCTCACTGACTCTCCTTCTTCCTTCTCGAATAAGGGTCATCCTCATTCGTTCGCCCCGTCGGCTGTGATAGGCACCAGCTGTTCCCTTCCTAAATAATTTCAGGGAACATCTTATAGTTACCACCTTATTCTACCTCATCTGAGAGGTCTGAGAATTCCTAGTTGCTCTTTGCACAAACCTAGAGTGATGATGATTACACCAAGGTGACTGTTCCGCTCAGCTGTCTGTTATGTCCATTGAGGACTTCATCTCTATTTCATCACTACCAACTCTCTATCCCAGAACCTCTGATTGACTTAGCGTTCATGTTCATTCCGATAGTAAACGAGCTGTCCCTGGTCATGATCATTAATCATCTTGAGTCATGAATGACATTTTGCCCTTCATCAGCGAGGAGTTCCCCCGTCCCCCGGAAGCAGAGCAGTCTTCATATAAAATCAAGAGCGATGTGAAGATGACTCCTCCGGTTGTCATTAAAGTTACCTGGTGCGTCTTCTAAGATCAAGGGGACATATTATACATGTCATTTATCATTGTTCCTCCTTCTGGAATTTATGAAAGCACACGAAGATGGGAATGACGGCAATGGATTTTTCGCCCAGATTGCTGCGAAAATCTTCAGGGAGAACAGGGATACTGATCAGTCGTATATGTGTCCCATGTGTTCGGCTTGTCAACCAGCGGCATTCTGCTTCCGCCATTCAGACGGAGTAGGCGTTAAGTAAGCGAAATTTATATTTATTAAATTGCACTTATATTGGTTACGGTAGTTCTTCCTCGCAGGTCTTGCGAGGCAAGATATGAATCATTCTAACCGTTTCTTATATAAGCGACTGGATTATTCTTGTCTTACCGAACTATTTCGTTGCAGTGTACCTCCTCGTGAACGCCGTCAGTTTCCGCCATCTCACTATCTACATCCCACAATGGCTCCAGAGATACCTCCGATACTCGAAAGGACTGAGTCCTTCCAGCAGGATCAGTCGGAAAGGATCTCCACGCAACTTACGACACCCATTGCTGCTGCTCCTGAAACTCATCAGGCAAGTTAAACACGTGCTTCTTTGAATTCTGAACTGCCTCAAATTCGTCAGATCCCTATGTCTCATGATGTTGCTCCAAATATACAGTATGTTCAGCCTCGTCGTGCCCCTAGGGCTCCTTGGACTGTTCGTTGTTTTCAATTTGTTCAAGCTCGTCAGGTATCTCAAACCTCTCTGTCTCCCAAAATCATACAAAAAAACTTAGGCAGCGGAGAGCTTCAAGCCCCAAGAGTTCCCCAGGATGGCATGTCTACGCAATCTACGCAATTCCCTCAGGTTCAGACCCCTAACTCTCCTGATGCTCTTTAGAGTATACAGGCTGTTCAATCTCAGCGGGCCACTAAAGCCACTCAGGAACGGCGTTCTGCTCGGCCTACTCAAGCCCTTCAGGTTTCGCAGACCCTTTATTATTCTAAAATCGAGACTTCTCACTCTTCACATTGTCAGAACTTATGTGCACCTGAGTATTCTCGAGTTTACCGTTCCGCCCATTCTGCGCAAGCTCATCAGGCTGTTCAGGTTCCCCATTCTCAGGTCACACTGCCTCCGAATGTTGCTCAGTGTTCCCAGGATGCTCGTTTTGTGCAGTCCACTCAGCACCAACATGCCCATCATCATCCTCAGTTTGCTCGACTACTACAGCACCCGATGACAGTACCACAAAAGAGGGATCAAGAGAAGAGTGAAGACACCACCGTTGCACAGTGGGTGCGCATCAACCAACCAGCCTTCGAATGCATGTATGTTCACTATTTTTAATGGAAAATGTGAACCTTTGCATTATGAGGAATATCAAACTCTAACACTCACATAAAATACGTAGCGTACATATATCATATAATAGTTCATATGGCACGTTTTTGCCTCTTCTGAACATCTGACCCCACAAAAACACCCGTCCCTCCAAGATTTGAACGAAAAACGCACAACGCGTTTTTCGTTCAAATCTTGGAGGGACGGGTGGATTCAGAGAATAAACATGGCCAAGCTGTTTGCGTGAGATTTTTGACGAAAGCAATAAATGCTATTATAATATCTAGTCATCACTACCCACTTGAATTTATTTATGTCTACGCAGGAAGGAGGTGCTGGAACACCGGGCTCTGTACAACAATTACTATGCTGAGATGAGAAGATTCTGGGAGAAGGAGCAAACGATGCCATGGAGTGAATGCAGAATCCATCGCGATCTTTACCCTGAACCACCTATGAAGAGTGAGCATGTATAATGTTGAGAATTGCGCAACTGTCTTCAATAGACACATTATTTATGAAAATTGTAGATTACGGGGTTACGTCCAGATATTTTATGGAAGTACCCCTTTGTACGTCGGCTGATGCGTTTCAGATATCGTGTCTCTGATGTACTCCATCATGAAGAACAATCCAGAAGATAACTTGACGCAGATTCTGAATAAAAGCCTCAACGACGTGAATATGTAAGAGTAGCAGACCATAATCCAGAGAAATTTTTTTTGCGTTTATTTATTGTTCGTCAATATTAACAATAGTGCATTTGTAATCAGTGTTTGCAAAATGATCTAAAATCCAAACGTAGAAAAATTTCAAAACATCATGCGTTCGGGGGGAATCGAACCCCCGTCGAATGCTTGGAAGGCATCCATGCTAACCATTACACCACGAACGCTTGGTGCTGGCCTCTTTGATATGTGATAGTCGTTTGGATTGTTCAGGAATGTTGCGCCTCGAGTCAGATACAGTGATGTTCCTCCTCCTCCGGGATTTGACTGCCATCCGCAGGGCTTCGTCCCTCAACAGTACGAGGCGCTGACGTAAGATATTTGCTGAATTTATATAATCATATCACAACTTTTCGTTAAATAAAACTTTTAAAACTTTTGTTTTAAGTTTTATTTAACGATAACCAATACTAAAATATATAACAGTTTATTTACTAGACTAACAAGCATAATTAAAGTCAGTTAGCAATGGTGAGATCTTTGTTCAGGTCTCAAACTGTTACATACGGTTTCGGCTACTGCTGGTCGTTCAACCAGTGCAGCTGCGAAGTTTGTTCAGTGAACAGACAGCACAATGTATTCCTGGATGCGTATAATCGGTAAGTGAATCACGATACTTTTTAAATGTAAAGACTTCGAGTGCTATAACGATAGCGCATACACACCTACTTTTATTATAAAATTCAAGGGGGCTGCTCATGACCATACCGTTACGTGCAAGCGAAAATATAATTGAAATCTGTCTGTTCAGAATGCTCAATTCAACGTGGAACCGTATTCGCACTTTCGAGAAGAACGCAAGGGAATTGGATAGGCTCGAACACTACAGGTGAGACTCACTTTTTGAATTATTCCTAGCATAATTAGCATACAGGACACTTTAATCTAGGCAGTGAGTTAACCTGCAATCCTGACCCTGTAGTGAAAGAGAAGATTTAGACACCTTGCGAATCTCGGGACTATTGTGGAAGGTGAAGATGAAGGCAGCGACTGATTGTATGCAGTTATGAACGAGAATGTTCAAACGATCGACAAAGAACCACTTTGTAATGCTGTTGCATTCACATTCCTGAAAAATGTCTTATTCTTTTTATCGTTCACTTTCAAAATGTCTATTGTTCACTACCAGAAAATGTCTTTGAAACGAATACGCTAGCTAGCTAGATTATTGCACGGAATCCAAACTGTCCATATAATCGTTCGTGGTCTATTTCCAGTAATGTCCTGTAATCCTTCTAATGATGTAGATATATTCCTATATGTAGGCATAGTGCATATCAGTTAATAGTGTATTATTGTAGAATCGTTAGTTGTTTACATATTGTTTCTCTTCACGGTTTTTGACTTTGTTGTCAGTCCTACCACGCGGTTACAGTAGCCTTTGTACTTCTCATAGGAACTTGATATGGCCTTTTTCATCGGTAGCACAACGACCAACACGGTGCTATACTTTGATATTATTTCGTATGTAATATCTGCACTTAGCCCGCTTATGTCCCTTTTGAAGAAGAGACATCAAAAATCATAGCCTTTCTTCCGCCATCTTCTATCTCAAAACAGTAGGGTGTCGCATGCGAGTCTTTTAGTGCATTCGTCACTCTCCGAGGAGCGGTTCTGTCATCATTAGATAGACAACCGCTCATCGGAGAGTAGAGACATGACTAATGCACTAAAATACTCGCATGCGACACCCTACAAAACAGATGTCGTCGGGAAAATGCAGTATCTCATTGCAAACGGTCAATCCAGATCTATCAATCATGGAATCTTTATGCTTTTGGGGGCGGTGTGATGTCTTCCCGTTGTCTGATAGGTGACCACCTGTCCCATGTGCACTTTCACTTGCCACTGTCCCTTTGTAGAAGTAGGGGAAACCGGAAGGGACTCAGGGGGAGAGGACAACACTCTTCCCCGAGTACTGTCCAGTGGGAGACAATTGAGGATGAATGAAGGCGAGAGTGAGTGAGTGAGAGAGAAAGAGATACATAGAGAGAGAACCATTTCCTCGATCCGGAATGCACAGCAGAAGAGAAAGGACAGCTTAAAGTGGGTCAGATCATCTGGGCCTTGACATCTCGCTTGCTGCATCTCTATCCCACCTTGTTCCTCCCCTCTCAGGATTCGAATCCTCCCTATTCGGAGCCCCTCCTCCTCCTCCTTTCCCAACTCTCCGACAGTCAGTCAATTCGCTCTCATGCGTTTCCTGCTGCTCGTTGCGTGTGCTGCCGTGGTGGCACACGGCCAGGAGGACCCGAACAGGCCCGTCGTCATCCGACTCGATCCTCAGCCACGAAGGCCCAACTTCCTCGATCAAGTAAGCATTATCTGGTCCATCCTTTCACTATCTCGACCTTGCTTTCACCCAAGCTTCACCATTTCATTTTCACTTTTTTCAGGTTTCTCCTCCGAGAGCAGTAGCAGCCACTGTCCCCCAGGTCCCTCTTGCTCCCATCGACCCACAGGCTCCTCAACAGCCTCTTCCCCAGCCCGCGATTCCTCAGCCTTCTCCCTTCGGAGGAGCTCCTCCTGCACCTGCTGCCCAACAGCCCGTCTTCAACCAGGCACAGGGCACTCAGCAGACATTCGTGCCCGCTGAGAACAATCCTGGTGCCACTCCTCCACCTCCTCCACCAGTCAACCTTCCTCCCGATGTCCAGAATCAGCTCATCAAGTTCTTCGGCCTCGACTCCTTTGGCATTCCCGGCCTCACCGGCAACCATCCCAATGGATTCGCAGGCGCCGTTCAGGTAAACAACTGTGCAACTTTTGATGTTTACCAGCGATTACGTCATCATCGATAAGCATCGTAACACTTCAGGAACTCCGTGCTGCCGGAGTCCCAGTGCCAGGAACTCTTCCAGGAGCCCAAGCTGCCGCTGCCCCTACCGCTGGTGAATCATTTTCCCCTATTCCCTCAATCCGAGCGTATTTCAGATGTCCTCGCCCAGGCCAACCCCAACTTCGCCAACACCATCTCCCAGATATACAATGAAGTACAAAACCCGGCCGCATTCGGCACAGGATCGGGATCTGCTCCTCTGCCTGAAGCCACCCCTGGAGAGAACGGACTCATCGGACTCCTCTCTGACTCTATCCGCAAGCTCGTCAAGGAAAGTAAGTCCAAAAATTGGCAAAACACCGTAAATATCACTTTCAAACATTCCTGTGAAAAAAGCAAAAGTTACGCTCCCGGGTGGGTTCGAACCACCGACCTTTCGGTTAACAGCCGAACGCGCTGCCGATTGCGCCACGGAAGCGGACATGTAACACTCCTCTCTTTCAGCTGGTGTGGCTGACGCACTCTCGCAAAGCATTCCCTCTGTGCTGGGAACAAACACCGCGAGCAGCCGCGATGCCGCTGCAACGCACGTGCAGAAGACGGCCAAAATTTCGGCCAGCCAGGACGATGTACCCGTATCTGCGGTGAGATTGACTCTCTAGGGTAGAGTAAATGATATTCTTGCAGAAGAAGGATTCTGAGATCCGTCGTCAACCTTCCGCTGCCCAACGTGCTCTGTCTGGAATCGCCGCGGCTCTGGGAGGAGGTGGAAGCAACAGCCCCACTCATGCTGGACTCCCCCGTATTCCCGGAATCCCCCTCCTGCCCGGTGGAATTCCCCGTAACTCACAGGGACAGATTGACGTCGTTCAACTCATTGGTTCGTTTACTCTTGGATGATTTAGGATTAAGTATCTCTTCAGGTGCCATCACTCGTCGTGTCTCCAACGGCACCACTCTTGCTGATGTTCTTCCTCCTGAGCAGCTCCAGACCCTCGCTGACAACGTCACCGACGCCCTTCTCCCCACCACTCCCGAGCACTTCGAGATGAGCAAGCTGATGGGAAGATGGTTCGAGGGCATCAACTCGCCCAGAGCCACCGAGCAGAGATGTGTTGTCCACCACTGTGAGTTTGATACTTGACTATGAGTCAGAAGCTGGAAGGATTAGTCACCAACGGGTTTGCCTTACAGACGGAGGATTGACGAAGAATGACAAGACCGCAACATTCACCGCACTCAAGATCTACAGGGAGGGAAGCGAGTTCGGACCTGTTAGGTATGTTGTCGCGTCACGTTCGCGGATTTCATGGGATTATCCCTGCAGATACTCGATCGGCTACGCATTCCGCTCCGGCAACAAGGATGCCATGCTGCAACTGCACTCATCCGAGACGAGCGACGCCCAACCATGTGAGATTATCCCTCGTTATTCCGAGATTACCATAACCCCTCTTCAGTCTGGATATACAAGCTCGGTCCCGAGGGCAAGGACCCGTTCGGCAACCCTCAGTACGAGTACGCCGTCGTGTCCAACTGGGTGAAGTATCCAGTGACTGTTCTCGTCCGGGATCCGGACACCTTCAAGGCGAAATACGAGGTGACCTACTGTTGGAATAGAAGACTTTCACTGGATGCAACTGGTCTAGTTCTAAGAGAGTGAACTGATCCTTGCAATGATAGGGCAGGCAAAAGGGGCAATTGGGACGGCGAGAATTTCACGGGGACAAACGGTTTTTCGATCGAGAAGAAGGTAGTTCGTGGGAGGAACGAGAAATTTTAAGACAGAGATGCATGTTACTGTAAGTACCTAGTGTAACAATGAACATCTACTTGAACAGCTAGTGTCGGTATTTTAGAAGTCATAAATTCACCCATTTCAGGTCGAGGTGCTCCGATGGCTGGAGGACCAGGGCTTCATCAATGGATTCATCCGTGCCTTCAACCTTCTCCAGCCCGCTTCGTACTCATCCTGCCAATACGCCGACAGCACATTCGAAGTGTTCGGAAAGTAGAAGACCACTCGGATGGAAGTGATGATGCGAGAGGAATGAGTTGTCGTCCTATGATCGATCAGTTCACTGCCTCGCTATTTGTACATTTTGATGACTCTTGTTGTGTTGTGCATTGCTGTTCTCGCCTAATAATTGTAATATATCCCAACAATAAAAGATTACGGTTCAATATCGATTGGTTTGTAAACAGAGTTGATCAGTCACAAGAAGTTTCAGGGAACAAGGGGGATAAGACATAAGACAGAAGGGGGATATCAAGGAAGACAAAGGTGGAAAAGCGAGAGTTGACCCGTGGGGCGTGAATGAAGCGAAAGGTCACACACGCATACAGGCGGGGTGAATTTACCTGACCCGTCCCCCTTCCAGTGTCAGTCTGCAATGATGAAGGGAAGCTGGTCGGCTCTCTGTGCTGTCGTCTTCCTGGCTGTGCAAGTTGCTGCCATCGGAGAGAATGCGGTTAGTGAATCTTCTCGCACCCCACGCTAGCTTGTTGGTCAATTCCTCCTAATAGCATCTGCGAAATAGATCTAAACATATAAGAAGTTGAAGATGAGTTTTTAGCTGGATCTCAACTCTATCACTGGAATCCTCGGAGGCATTGGCAGTATGCTGGCAACTGACACGAACACAATCAGCGTCCCAGCTGAACTGATGATGGGCAAGTGGCATCAGGTACACACATTGTTTTATTCGCTACGAATCGAGTGAGGAAGAAATTATTTTAAATTGTTTGAATCCGTGTAAAAAGAGTTTTTCTCATCTCATAGTCGTGTAGTCTCGTTCATAATGTACTTGCATTTCAGATGTACAAAGCCGCCATCAACTTTGACGTTTTCCGCACGACGATGTACTGCCACGTCGCGTATTGTGAGTAACATTGATATCCACACTCTTGTAGAACCCTTAGACCCTCCTCATGCTTTGTATTTTTGGTAGGAAAGTTCCGACAATTGTTGATACCGTTATCTGAATATGCAGAGAAAACGAGGCTGTGATGAACATTAAAATTGTTTCAGTCAAACCCAATCCCATCATGGGCGAGGGCGGCTTCTCCATTGAAGAGGCGTACAGAGTGGTGTCGAAGACGGGTCCCATCGAGACGTACAAGCGGGACATGAACAGAATCGCGCCCGGACAGTACTGGATGTACACCGAGGAGTACTTCTACCCAAGACAATGTAAATCTATTTTTTCTTGCTAAAAACGGCTACGATATCTCTAAAAATTGAGAAAAAAATCGTCTAAAAATAGGATAAGAACGGTGTTTTAGTCTACGTCATCCATGCCGGTCCCCACTTCGACAACGAGACGGGAACATCGGAAGGAGGACGATTGGAGTGGATCGTCGTCTCCGACGCCAACAGACTCTCTTTGATGATCTTCGCCCGAGACCCCCAGGAGTTCTTCCAGGTTCATTTCCCTCTTTCCAATCCATCGTCCAGGCGCTTTCCCATCTTTTCGGTCATCTTATCGCCTCTTCTCCCTTTCCTCTTCATCGAGTCAACGTATCTCGATCGGAAGTGAAAGTGGTCAAAAATACACTGAATGGGGCCAGCTAATCGGGTCACATTCCAACGCTTTTCCCCCGCTGCTTCTACTTTTCTTCCGCTGTCCGATCGCCGGCCCTAATGGAAGGAGAAAGAGAGAGTATTCCTGGATACGAAAAGTGAAAGGGGTCGCCGATGACCAGCCAAACAATTTCCATTGACTCGCTCCATGGGGGATCGAATGGGGGAAGATATTGAGTATAAGGAAGGATTACAATGGATGATCTCTTACAGAAATACAACAAGGACGTCCAAGCCCTTCTGGAGAAGAGAGGATACGGAGGATCAGTGTTCTGGAATTCGCCCAAGCCCATCTATCAGGGACCCGACTGCGAGTGGCCATCGGAGAAGGAGGTCTTCGCCAGAAGGTACCGTTATCTTGAATTATGCACAGTCTGAAGCTTATTCCTTGCAGAGTCCTGAAGAACCAGGAGCTCGCTAAGCAGAGGAAAGTCACAACAAATGACAACAACTCCGACTCTCCCTTAGCAGACTTGCTCCAAAGGCCAAGAGAGACTCTACAGAGACTACTACAATAAGAGCATTCTTGAACGATTTCCTTTGTCTGTACAGTTTCCGTTTCCTTTTTCGATATATTATGATTTCGTGTCATAAAATGGTGTTCTCAATCACTGTGTCCAAGGCTAACAGTAATCTCATTGAATGCATGCGAATGGCCCCGAGGGCACGAATGGAGGGAATATGAAAGAGAAGGAGAGGATGGACATATCCTCGGGATCGGGTCAGGAGTGGGAGGGAAGAGATCGGGAGGAGAGAGGAGAGGAAGAGATCCACTCAATCGCGATCCCTATCCATACGAACTCACCTATCTGCTCTCGTCTCCGCCTTTTTTCCTGGATTCTTTATTCCATTCTTAGAGAAGACAGTCACTGGGTGTGAGGATGCACAGGACGGTAGTCGCCCTGCTCTGCTGTGCACTTGGAGTCTCCGCACAGCTGGATGCCTTCGCACTTCCCAACCCTGAAAGGTGAGAGATTCGCTGATATTGGCTGATATATTGACTGAATATTCAGATATGCTCCAAAACCCATGGTGCCAGCTGAGCTGCGGTCGTTCTTTGAGCTCGATGGACACGCACGCGAACTGGTCGATAGTCTGATTGGCCGAGGCGACGGCCGAGGCGGATACTTCCCCGAGAAGGCATTCGACATCGGACAGGTAATCCTGCTTCAGGACGTTTTATACTAATTTCACGCATATCCAGGAAACCGACGCTGCCGGTGCACAACCTGCCCACCAGATTTCCAACCTGGAGCGAACGCTCGAGTCGTTCTTCACAGCCCCTGAAACTCCTGCAGGACCCGCACTGCCTCCTGGATTCGGTCAGGGCGGCTTCTCCCTGCAGAACAACAACAAGCCTATTCTCAACTCGAACAAGGACGCCGCAGCTGAGGTGAGTAATCTCTTTTTGACCCTGTTCACTTGTGATTTTTGTCCAGAACGTCATTGTGGACGAGGAGGAAGGATCGGGAGAGGAGGGAGCTGCTCCCAAGTCCTCCATTGGTGGAATCCCCATGGTCTTCCCCAAGCTGCCCAAGGCTCCCGTTGCCGCCCCCGCCGTTCCTACTCTCACTCGCCGTGAACCCGTCGCCGTTAGCAACGTGCCCGTTATGCCCTCCATCGTTGCATCCCCCGAGGTAACACATCCGAAACCATTACCCGATTCACCAAGGTATGTTTTAGGTCCCAGAGGGTGGATTCCTCCCCTCGAGTGACATTCGTCGTGCACCTCAGTCCGTGTCCACCGCTCACTCTGAGGATCCCATCCCTGAGAATGAGTACGGAGGCCTGGCTGACGAGACTTCCACTGGATCCGGAGGACTCATCGGTACCATCATCAATCTCATCGGACTCGGATCGAAGAAGCAGGCCCGACCAGAGGACAAGCAGGCACTCGGAAATGCAGTCTCCAATCTAATCGGAGGAGAGAACTCGCCTCTTCCCGCTAAGAACGTCCTCTCGAACGTCCTCTACAAGGCTCTCACTGCCGGTTCTCTACAGGTGAACACTATTACCACTCAAATTAGCTAATGACCTTCTCGTACAAGCACGGGGGCAATACCCGGGGGTCAATCGGTTTACTCTTACTTACACTGCGCTCTCCTTCCCCCACGAAGTGTTACGCTCCTTTCGATCTCTGAAACTCCTAACTTTTGCCCCCTATTATACCAGTAGCGTAGGGGGAGAGCGGTCAGCCCAAACCGTCTCGGCCCCCATGTCGAAGGTCACCTCAGTCGGTGGGCATGCGGCGCTAACGACAGGTACGCGAACCCACTCCTTGGGCTGTAGGTCTATAGGATTGGGGGATATGTCGTGTTAAGAAATCATTGGTTACGGTAGATTCGTTGCAGAACAACGAGACGTCCGCGGAGGCTTCGGATGATGGCGAGAAGAAGAACTTCACTCTGACGGCCGCTCAGTCGTCTGCCATTGGCGAGCAACTGAAGATGATCCAGAACCTCGTCATCCAGCCCACCAGTCCACTGTGCACATCCAAGCCTGAGCCCGTCGACTTTGACTTCTACGCCTTCCTCGGACAGTGGTACCAGGTAAGATTACCGTAGGTTACTAGTGATTACTGTATATTACGGTTTCTGTTGTGTTGTACTGACCCCTCCAAATGGTGGGTTCGCCGGTAATGCGACTGTATTTGCGAAAATGATAGGGTTCGAAACGATCCGAACAGGAATGACCACAATGGTTCATTGAATGTATAATGATCATCTGGGTGCACATGTAAACATGAGAGTGAATGGATGTCCCGGATGATGATGCACTGTGCATAATGGATCAGATCCTGTTTGGCCGGTCATCCAACGGGAGTAGAGTGTCCCCTTAGGGGCGAATAACCATGCATGGACAATAGACAGGGACGTTCTTTTGATGCATCAAGGGCAAGATTGATCTTTGATATCTGCAGGTCCTCTACTCTCCTCCTCTCTCCTCCGGTCCCTGCAGCATGGTGGCATACAAGAAGCTGTCCGATGTCAACAGTGGAGGCGCGGGATCTCTCTTTGAGATCTTCGAGTACACTTCTGATGGCACTCCATACTCCAAGCCCAAGATCTCTTCTGGTTACGCGCTCGTTAAGGCGCCCGGAGAGCTCATTTACAGGACTAACTCCAACCAGGAGGATGTTAACGGTTCGGGAAAATCTTTACGGAGTTTGCACAAAATTAATTTCAGTTCACGTTATCCACGTCGGTCCAGTGAACGCGGCAAACGAGTACGAGTACGTTGTGCTGTCCACCAACTGCAACTATCCCCTCTACGTCTTCGCCCGAGATCCCGTCGTGTACAAGCAGGTATGCGGATCACTAACATAACCCTCGCCGGATTATGCAAATCCCGACCTGTTTCGAGAGATTATCACAAGTTTACCATGCGAATATCTTGATCCAAGGGCACTGTTCCGTATTATATTCGGCCGTAAATACTGGATTATTCAGAAGTACGAGGCCACCGTGACAGAGGTGCTCGAGAAGAAAGGTCTGATCAACGGCTTCTCTCGACTTCTCAACATCGTCGCTCCTGTTGACAACTCTATGTGCAACTTCCCTCCATCACTCTTCAACATGCAGGGCTAAGACGGACTGCCATCTAGACATCATTCACCTCCACCATACGAGTCTTCCCTCACCCATCTTCTTTCTCCCACCTCGGATGTTTCACTGTAGATCATTGCTTCCCATCCCCACTGTATTCAGGCCGCTTCCCGAGCGCAATATGTTGTACATAGTGAAGTTATTCAGATCGCTTTCCAGTTCTTTTAATAATAATGTTAATAATTGTGTCTTACCTTTGTTTTCGCCAAGATAAATGAAATATTACTTGATATCGCTCGATTTACCAGCCACGGGTATACGGGGGAAAGATTTTTTTCAAACTTGTCATCAAAGAAGGAATGACCTTTCCAGTGATGGCGAACTCGATTAGGTACTCTTACTGTTCTCCGTTCTTCGGTTAGAGTAGCACTCAAAGTCAATTGGGAACGTACTCACGCTAGTTGGCATACTACTGCTGAGGTGGGTCTCAAGCATGAGTAATACTCATTGAGCATTACTGCAATGTCTACACGAGATAGAGAAAATTTTAATTCGGCCATTCGTCTTCCCTGTGCAGTCTCTTTTGTCAGTGTGCGTGACAATTCGGAGTATAGTGATAAATCCCCCAAGCCTACAGTAATCGCTGTTGATCCGTTTTTTCTTCACTGAATAAGTGAGAGTGACGGGAGAAAGTACTTGGGCAATGAATTAGCCGTTGACCTACAATTGAAAGTGGTATGCTCACAATTTCTCCTCCAGGTTCTTCTTGAAAGAGAAAACTGCGCAACGACTAGAGAGAGTGGGAGCTTGCAGAGGTACGAGAGGGAGGATCAATTCAATGGATCGGGAGGGGGAATGTAGGGGGATGAAAGGGGGTCAGTCCAGAGAGGCTCAGTTGACCAGATCGCATCCATGAGGACAAGCTTGGCTGGAGCGTTGCTGCTGTTGGCCGCTGTGGCAGTGGCCGATGAGAAGGCAGGAGCACCCGACTTTGGCAGCAGCTTCAACCAAGAAGTATTCCTGACCCAGCAGGCGACAGGAGAGGAGGCAGGCAAGCCCAAGGTCAGTAATTAACACTTTTACTTTCACCAGGAGAAAGTTGAGGGAGATTACGGTAATTGTTCAGGTGAAGATTGGCGAGGTTGCCGAGAACATTCTCGAGAGGCTTGGATTCAATGTTCGGGCTGAAGGAGAGCAGCCACAGATCAGAAGGGCGCCTCTGCCTTCGACGCTTCTGCAGTCTGACGACCTCAACGCTATCGTCGACGAGGCCGGACAGAACAGAGTCGACCTCGCCGTGGGTTTTTAATCTTTTCTTGACTCTCTGGGGTCATGTCATGATCAACACCGTACCGATATGAATTTCATCATTGTAGCGCAAATGTCTATGACGATTGTGGCTAATTGCAGGGTGTCGCATCGGGCAACATTCCCGGCCTCGCACCCATCCCCGTGCCCGGATTCCCCGGTCCTTCAGACGTTCCCACGATTCCCGGTGTCAACACCATTCCCGGTCTCTCCAACTTCAACTACTTGGTAGGGCTTTTAGCGGCCATTCCGCTTCTTTAGCCTAGAACAATGAGTAAATGGTTGTTTGTAGGTCGGTCAGTTGTTCCCTCAAGTGATCCCACCGGCGAATACGCTGATCGGATCCTCGATCAACAGGATTATGCCCAAGGATTCGGTCAAGAACATGGCCAAGAACATCTTCCGATCGGTGCATCCCGCAGCTGAGAATGTCGACGTGAACAGAATGATGGGCAGATGGTTCCAGGTGGGGATGAGACCCCTCTGTTGGGGGGGGGATCAGAACTGGGGCAGGAAATACAAGCAAAAGAACATTTTTCCGTCGAATAATTCCCTCGGAGTGGTCGTACATCACATTGGAGATACAACCGCTCCGAGTGAATTAGACCACATAAAAAGGTACTTTCACTTGAATTTCATAGCCTAATCAGAAGTAAATAGTGAAAGTCCCACTGCTTCACCGTAAGTTATTAGAGTGATTGTATTGCAGGTTATCAACTCGCCCCATGTCATCCGAGAGGCCTGCTCCGTTACTCACTGTAAGCTTTGTTCACTATTTTCGCCTTTCTATTTGGCACCCGGGCCGGCAATAAAAGGCGTCTCTGCCTGTGCACAATTCAAATTTGTCGACAAAGCCCGCTACCTCGGATGTAGGATTTCTTTCCCTATGGACCAACGAGCAGAAATCGACAACCGTATCCAGTGCGCATGGCTGGCATGGAGCAAGCTTTCCCACCTTCTCTGCCATCGACTCGTTTCCACTGCACTCAAGAAGAAGGCCTTTGACACATGCATTATGCCGACTGTTCTGTATGGCTGTGAGACCTGGATTTTGAAGGCATCGGATAAGGAGAGGATTTCTACTACGCAAAGGAAAATGGAGAGGAGGATGCTCGGATTGAAATGGAGTGACAAGTGGAGTAATCGAAGAGTGCGGGATGCAACT
>JACMIF010000001.1:0-34791 GCA_014805445.1 Diplogasteroides magnus | reverse complement strand
CTACTATACATAACCACACACATTGGAATTGTGCAACTTCTCTAAGTAAAGATAGATGTGTTTTTAAAAAGTGGTCAAGACTTTCTCCCCAACCTAATAGTAGTGCATCAGGGAACTTACCCCATAACGGTGAATTGTACACTCTGCGTTGATATCCATAACGAATGCGTCAATTGGCTATGGTAGTAGTAGTACTGTATGGTAAGGCGTTTCAAACCGTCTAGCCGATTAGCCGTGTTGATTGCGAGAGTTGATGCTTCCAAGGGCAAAAGAACGAACACTCGTTAAGAGCGAAGCGAAAGTTCTTTCGTCCTTCGAGAATGAAATCGCTGAGGGGAACTCAAAACTAGACACACAAGTAAACAATCAAGATTTATACCAGAATCCGTTTTCTGTTCTCCCTGGACTTGGGAGATTGACTCTGTGCATGGGGGCCGATTGTCATGCTTTCTATTTACAGTCTGGGTGATCAAGAAGGGTCCTCTCAACGAGTTCAACCAGTACGACTACGCCATCATCTCCACATGGGTGCGCTATCCCGTCTTCGTCGTAGCACGTGACCCTGAGAGATTCCGGAAAACACACATGAAGAACGTCCTCCAATTCCTGGAAGATAACAGTGAGTCCCTCATTCAGTCCCCCAACGTTTCCTCCACATCCAAATTGAGCTGTCATGTTTTCATGCATAGCATGGAGCATCGTAACTCTTTTTGTAATTCACACGGCCTCCCGTTATTGGTATTGTTCAATTTCACTCCTCATTGCGGGAAGTCCCCTGGGTGGCCAAAAAAGCGCATAACGAGAAAAATTGCTGTTTCAGACTACATCAACGTGATGACAAAGGCCTTCAACCTCATCTCTCCTGTCGATTACGCAGCCTGTCAATACACTCCCACGTTTTCCTCCGTAGGAAAATGAAGACAATCCCTGCTCCACTGATTGTTTGTACATACAATGATGCTCTTTGTGACTGATAAATGTCGTTTACGCTATATTACGCATGGGTCCAAATGACTTCATCTTTTTTACATTCGGTGCTGTTCGAAAATAATGCTGGATAATGGCGGATTGTGGGCATGTATGTACACACATACGAGACAATAATTGCATAGTAGATGGGACCTGTTGGATTAGACCTTAGGATGACATGACAGGGGAACAGAAACGTAGGGGCGAGGGACAATGGACATGGAAGAGTGGGACAGGGGAAGGGGATGGGATGATAGCTCGTATTGAAGGTACGATGTGGTATTTTTAGATGTGCGATGATGCCCTATGTGTCACATATCAAAATGCGCTGCTCGCATCACTAAGTAGAGTATCAAAAGCTCAATTGCAGCTCTGCTGGCTGTCGGAAAACAGAAAATTCGAAGAGAAAAGCCCAAAAATTAGACACCAGTAAGCAATTCTTATTTCCTTTCTCATCTAAGCTCAGTCATCCCATCTCTTTGCGTAATCGGAATGGCTATGTGCAAGAGGAGCTTCTCTTGGATTCTCTTAGACGATGGACTGGATAAGCGCTGACACCATTACTCTGAAGAGAATTGAGGACAACGGGACGAAGAGCAGACTAAGGCGAGATGGGAAGAATGGGGGATAAGAAGTTCACATGATACTGCACTTCTGGGGATCTCCGTCGTTGTTGTTCGTGTTAAGGCGCACCGGGGGCGCCTTTCCGACAGTCTGGGCATTGACCACCGAGGTCTTGGCTCTATTCATCAGGAGGTCCGTCCTCAGACTCGGTCGACGGGCATTGACGTCGGTGTATCTGCAAATAATCTGCCGTTCTTAGAATCCGAGAGCATACACATAACAGAGAGCCAAACATGGATATTTGTGCTGCAAAAATCGAATCAACAGCCGTGAATCGATGGTACATTTGCCTATTTCATCATTATTGCTGTAATAACCGAGACTCACACTGCAAGGGAGTCATCGTTGTCACGGCTGAACTTGGAGCGCATTCTCTGCAGAATCTTCTTCTTGCTGTCTCCGTCAGCCGATAGCTCATTCCTCAGCATCTTGTGCAGTTCGGGATTCATGTGCTTGGGACACTTGGCCAGTGAAAAGATCTTTCCGAAGACCTGCAAAGCAACCATCCTTTAGCGAAAAACAAGAAATTTTGCGCCATAACGGTGAAAAAGTCGTGGAATGATGTCTATTTGGGCACGAAGGCCCTTGGTTGCTTTTCATCCCCCATTAGCTTTTTACCGATGATCAAGCGACCAAGCGTTGGGGTTCTAAAACTGAAATGTTGTTGTCATTCCTCTCCGGAACGCGGTTGTCTGTCTCATTCTTTGATAGGCAACTGCTCTGAGGAGAAGAATAACGACAAATTTACCGTTTTAGAACCCCTCACCGAGCACATAAATACATAGTGCATTCCCGATTCAGCCATTGTATTCCGGCCGCTCTTTCCACCCTTTTTATATTCAGCCCATTGTCTTTGGCTGTAAGCAATTGAATGCCATTCTCAAAAGGGCGAGAGTTCCCAGATAGATACTCTCGTCACAGCAGCTGTTATTATGGGAATGAATTTAGTGTGAAACTTCAGGGGTTGAAGGGTTCCCCTTTAGAAAAGGTGAATGAGCTATCGCAGAAAATTTTAGAATCAGAGGATTGCAATTATATAAATGACATATTTTGGAGGGAAAAGACATTGAGCTTGATAATGAATAGGGTTTCTAAAACGGTAATAGAGTGCATTCGTCTGTCGTCTGATTCACTAAAAGCTGTTGTTTCACTCATGCGATAGATAACCGCTCCTGGATATTTAGACAATATACGGATGCACTCTACAACCGTTCCAGAATCCCTAATACTAAAATACTCAATGCATGTGTATGCGAATATTTATGTGCGTGCATAACAAAAGTACAATTTGCATTTGTAGTAACTAAAGTGGCACTTCGTTTTGGTCTTTTGTCTTCGGTCTTTCGTACCTTGTCAATGCCGATGTTGTCCTGGGCGGAAGTGGCTACGAAGTTGTCGGCGTGCCCGAACTCCTCCGTTATCCTGTCTATCACTTCCTGTGTCTCCACCTGGGCCTGTAACAATCGTCATCTTCTCTTCTTCTTCGTTTTCCTCCCCGACCAATCCAATTTCCTCACTCTTTCTCAACGTTCCCCCCATTGTGAATATGTTCCCATGCCATGTCACATTGTTTCCTGCAGAATGTGTTTACCTGCCACCGATTTGAGGCGATGTCCGTCTTGTTGAGAACAAAAACGCACGGAACGTCAGAGGGACCAACAACGGTGCGAGAGGACTGGAAGAGTACTGTAGCCCTAGGGACAATATGGGGTTACGGTACCTTGCAGTCGGAAATCTGCTGCCGAAGGTCGATCATAGCATTGACTGAGTGGGGAAGGTCGACGGACGCGACGATGATGAACATATCTCCTGTAATTCATTGTTGTTGAGAGGTCTGTCCTCTCCAATCAACGTCCCCCTCTTCGTTTGATTCTCTTCTTCACGCCCGAAGGAAGTGGCCATTGAGTGTTCCTTCCTCTATCTATCCCTCATCCCATTCTCTCGAAAACAGAACCCAACTTCACCACTCTAAGAGAGTCACAGTCTGTGCATTATTCACTCTGCTGTTTCTCTCTTTCTGCTTCTGACTCCAACTCTCAAAACAGTCAAGAACGAGAAAGTGAGTGGAAGTAGTCATGGGTTGGTGAACTACTCAGAACAGAGTCTACTCATGCACAGAACTGCATTTCCGGTTACATTTGCTGGCTGGAATAGACATGGGCAGTGTATTTTCAGGTGCTATGACATGGGATGCAAGGGGGGCACATCCACCCCCGACTGACCACGCCATCCCACTTCATATGTGTCACAACTATGTAGTAGCTGGAAGGCCCCATCTCGTCCCCTAATGCGTAAACGCTTATATTCCGCTCCGGAAGATTGAGAGTACAAAAACTCGGTGTAATTACAGCAGTCACGTACGCAGACGGAAATGAACAGAGTCGTTTTGAGGTCAAAAGGAAACAAATGCCCTCCGTACCGGAGATGAATGAGAGCTTGCGTGCCGCTGGGAATGGGTCGTTCCCGGATGTGTCCACGATGTCCAATTGGAAGATTTCGCCCCTTATCTTGTAGATCTTCCGATGGAAGTTCTCGATGGTGGGCAGGTATCTGAAGTGACCATGGTCATACATCCTCCTGGATAAGGGCTCTCACCGCTCATCGAATTCCTTGTCCAGAAATCGTCCCACTATCGCAGACTTTCCAGTGCTCGCCGAGCCCACAACCACAAGACGGAACACCTGAAAGAACTCAATTTAATAACGAATTCTCGAACGGTCATTTCCACCTTCCAACTACCAATGAAAACGCTCCCTAAGGGCAAAATGATCTGGTTCCAACCTGAGCAGACGTGGTGCCCCTGACCATCTTCAGTGTTCCTCTAAGAAACAATTGTCATCCATCCCCCATCGTATTCTTCTTCTTTCACTTCCCCATCCTTCTCTATTCTTTATTCTATCTCCCCACTTAATCCTCCTACCGTACATCTAGAGGGCAATATAAGACATCATATGGCACGAGGCACTCGTTCAGACTCTTTGTGCTACCAGCCATTCGTCCCATCCCCCTCCCCTCTTCATCCTCATTCCATTACAGACTCGTTAGCTTCTTTATGACCAAGATTACTGGAATCCTCTCCTCCGCTCCATTCCGGCTGCGTCTTTCACTCAAAACCAGGCCAAAAAGCAGCAGGGGGAGGTGATATGGTCAGAGACCACACACATGATTTAAATGGGAAATTCCGGAGATCGCGCCGGATGTTGAGTTATTTTTGCAATTTCGAGAATGTCCACAGTGACAGTTCTCTCCGTTCTGAGATTGAGCATGATGGAATCCTAATTCAAGGACCAGCCTTCAGGAGAAAGCCGCTCCTGCGACTGACACAGCCTATCCCCCGCTTCTCGTCTAATGTACACCATCTCCCCTTCCCAATGCGAATTTGTGCCTGCCAAAGACTACAGAACACAGTGTGCTTAGTCAGGAGACACTCTAAATCAATTAGCCTCTCGCCTTGGCATTCATTTTGCGCGAGTAATGAGAGTAGTGGATGGATGGAAACGAAGTGATGGGATGGGGCGATTATTGAAAGTCGCTTCACTCTTCTGCGCTTCACTTAACACACACTCACATATGTGCGTGTTTCTGTGCATAAAAAGAGTCATCACGATCATTTTGTTAATGGGAGAAGCCGCCAGATTAGATGAATCGCGCATATGAATAGATGCGAGAAGACGTCTATTCATCGCGATTGGACGCCTAACAAAAGGACGCGGAAGGAACTAGAGAAGATGCTATTATTATTCAGGTAAACTGAGTTGAAATCCTCTCCCTCTATCCATCTAGTGCTTATAAATCCTATTTAAAATCACAGCTAATTGTCAGAAAAAAACGAAGAAATAGCATGCAAATGATATTGTGCGCCGGACGAAATTGAGAGAGCTTCATATATCATTTCGGTTTACATGCATAATGCACTGACCTTCTTGACGGCGGGAGAGTTCGGACACGATGCGCCATCGTGTATAATGGTCTCTCCTGGCTTGGATGGAAGTCTGGTGAGGCGTGATGAACGGACCGACCGACGGGAGAGCAGCGACATGGTTGTAGGGGAGGGGCGTGTCTCTTTGGTACCTCGAGAGTTCCCGCCCTCTGGAGAGTGCCGACGACGACGGCCAAAGCACAGAAGAGATGTCATCTGAACGATAAGAGTGAGAATGTTGTAACTATGGTTGATAGTTTGACTACTTTATGGGATAATTGTTCTCAGGGAGTACATCTTCGAATATATACTCTCATCGAATATGTTGTAGCACTGAAACATAACCCATAAAGCAGTCAAACTGCCAACCATGGTTGTGACCTCAATTCCCCCTTATAATGATATATGCGGCAGTGATTAAGGGTACAGGGAAACATGTGAAAAGTTGCCGGAATCACTCCCGATTGATGCAATCTTCGAGCAATGTTGAGGGGAAGAAGGAGTGGGGGTAATCAAGACTTGAGAAGACACGGGATGGTGGGGGGGGGGGGATACACTCGAGTCGTTCCGTGAAGAATGCCCATTTTTCCCGACAGACTACTATTTCTCACTCGACACGGACAATGAGTGCTGGCCTTCTTCTAATCAAGATTCCCCCTGGAGAAAGAAAACGACGAAGAAGAAGGGGAATCCCGGACAAGGCGTTCCGAATTAGGTGTACTTGTCTCAGGCGAACTACAAGAGACTTGATACCATTAGGGTCATTGGTATACGGTAGGGAAAGAGTTTGCAAGTACTAACTACATGAATAATCTCTAAATGGGTCTGAGGGTGCCTAATGTATAGATATGCACAATACATTGGCTTTGGAGGTAGCAATTGTATGTAATGGAGTGTGGATACAAACAGTAGACGTGAGGTAGGATTGCACCTGGATGGTAGAAAATGCACATGCACATAAAACGGCCAGAAACACTCCTAACAGGAAGTAATGTGGGGATCATTCTACAGGCAGAAAATGAAATTAGATACTAACAGGAAACTCGAAAGTAATCGACGTTGCTGAATCTTAAAAGGGAGTGGGTTGAGCAACATCACACTACAGCTTTGTGTAGAATCGAAAGATATGGTCTCAAAACACTAGATAGATACAATAAACAGTGAATCCCTCAATCTTACTGTGTGCAATTTGAAAGATGCGACGGACATCTGCGACATATGGTGAAAAGGAAAGATGCGACTGTCAATACCACCACTATGGCGCTAATGTCGTTGGCGCTGCAATCTTTTACTATTTGAAATAGCACTGATCGTTTGTGGTCCCTTTGCAAACGGTGACAAGGAAGGAATTGCATCGGACGTGGCACTCCTTCCCTATGGTCTGTCGTAAAGGCAACCATTCAGAAGACGATCGCTCATGAAATATGTCTGCACCCACTTCAGAAAAATGGACACGAAACGAATCATAAAATACCAATCATCGTGCTCTTTCTACACAATGTGTCACGCACCTTGTCACAACAGCAAGGGAATGATGACATCCTCCGAGACAGCGCCGAAACCTGTAGCAGTAACAAGGAAGGATGCCGATCGAGTATGAGTTACGACTGAAATGTTTCTGAAACCACTTCAAAAATAGCCATATCGAACAAACGATCACGAGTAAGGGCGCATTCATTTTCAACCACAATACATCACCAAAGGGCGAAGACGAATTCATTTGGATGACTCCATTTAGAGGGGCCTTTGTATCGGGAACGATGCTTTCAACGAAAGGTCAAATTGAAATTTTCTGATTTTTACCGCAATTGATCTTCTTTTTGAAAGCCACTCAAAAGTTTGGAATTATGCACTGGATGAACAAGGAAAGATGAAAAGACATGTAAAGAGTCTGAGCATATATCCATGTATTTCTAAAGGATCGGAGGAATCTTATGGACGACATTGTTAGCACTTCCATTCACTCCTCGTTACGAATTCACATTATGATAGAGTTCATCGATGATGAGATGAAAAAAACGACACTGATTGCCTATTATGATAGTCTCTCATCACAACATACGTGGGTATGGGGAGAAAACGAGCTATTTCTACGGCCGAGAAAGTTGTGAGTGCGACAGAAGCTGGCATAAACAGTAAATGTTAATTGGGAGGCGGTATGGTTGTTGGTGTTATTGCGAAGAAGGAGAGGAGGAGGAAATGTGGGCCTCTCTTTAAAAACAAGTGAAGACGATTGTCAGCAGGGGTGGAAGTCATGATTGACTGAGTGAATACTGTGGGACTTCATCGTAATCTCTGACTGTCTGTTGGTAGAGGGGCTCTTCTCTCACGGGACTAAAGGGGGGAGAGGGACAATAGAGACCGCAAAAGGCAATAGGCACTGTGCGAATGAAACGGCACAAACGACGTTGTGTCTTTCAGATAGCTTGCGTTTACTGTTTCTAAATCGGTAGTAAAGTCCATTTCTCATTCGTCTAATCCACTAGGAGTGGTTGTGTGTAACTCGTAGAGAGAACCGCCTCGCGGCGATTATACGAATGAGAAATGCACTATATTACCGTTTTAGAACCCCTATTTGTGATCGGCCGGTCAATCGCACAGTGAGATGCACAATTGTGCGTTTGGCGGTCTCTAAGGGACACTGTAAAATGGAAGAAGAGGTTCCTCCCCCCACCCTCCTCCATTTCTTGATACACTCTCAGAGGACGACGACTAATTCAGGTGGAATTAAGGAGTGCGTCCAAACCCAATTACACTCGCATTATGGTATAGCACAAAGAGCGAAAAGGACGCCGAATACCGCATTCTCAGCAACTCGGCCGCTTAATTGTACCTCATCAGGCGCGCTTTTGTATCTGAAAACCAAGTCAACAACCGACTACAGAATCATGTGGACGGCTTTCTCATGGATTATCCGTAATATTACCCTCATATCTCATTTCCCGAATACGATTTTGAACGTGTGGGAACACACGTCTGACAACTTTGTGAACAGTGCTCAGCTTTCTTCTCAAAGTCCAGGAACATCTTAATGTAATTCAATGGAGAGAGATGGGCAATTGCATTTCCTCGCAATGGGAATAGGCTGAGTGTTCTGGAGCGCGCTGTGTTGTGCCTCGTGCGGGTTCACTATTACTCACACACTCTTTCAACGGGGGACTCTGCAGACAGGCCGAATCAATAGGAATACGCGAGAGCCTCGTCTCCGTTTCTCTTCTTGGTGCCTTCCTGCACTTTTAGCGGCTCCGCATGGCATCCTCCAACTATGCCAACTCGAAGCCCGTCGAGTACTTCATAGGCTGGTTGTTTTCGCATATTTTAATAGCCTGGAAGTAAATTCAGGTCGCGCCACGGACCCATTTCTCGACGCAGAACAAAGGACACATGCAATTCTGGCGTTGTGCGAGAAAGTCAACACAGAGGTGCCTCCTGGCTGGGGGTTGTTGTCCATAATTAGCCCCAAGTTCAGGTGGAGGCGGCTCAGATTTCTGTCAACAACCTCGGCCATCGACTGTTGTCTCCCAATCAGGAGGAGGCACTCTACGTCCTACAGGTGCACGGCCCCCATATATCAAATTAGAGTAAATTGTTCCAGACAGTCGAAGCCCTAATGCAGAAATGCGGAGCGAAAGTGCACACAAAGGTAGAGAATTAAGAGAAAACAGAGCCGATTTATGACTGACTCTCCGTAAATACGACCTGACAGTTATAATCTTTTTTGCTCAGGTCGGAAAGTATCGTTTCCTCAACCAAATGGTGAAGCTCGTTAGCTACAAGCATAATGGCGCCCTGACCTCTCAGGTATAATACCCCGAGTCCATTAGACAAATGCTAATGCATTCACGAGAAACGGGTGACAAAAGGTGATTAAAACAACGGAGATCATCCCCTTGGGGGAGGGGTGGGGGAGTGAATGTCAACTGATTTCTGAACATTTGCAAAAACAATCAATGAAGATGATGTTATTCAAGCAACGGCGGCTACTGGTATATTTTGCAAAATATGGGAATAGAATGCAGCATCCGTGTCTGTATTTGTGGACCGTGGCAAAACAATCTCCGATTCACCGCCAGTCCTCTTTCATTTCAGACTATGGTTTGACTACTTCATGGGTTCTGTTTCACAGAGGATTTATCTTCAAATATATAGCAGCCTTGAAACATAACCCACAAAGTAGTCAAATTGCCAAGCATATTCAGACCGTTCGTGAAAAGGCCACCGTGCTCCTTTTCACTTGGCAAAAGCAGATGAGGCACATCGAAAAGTTCAAAGAGGTGAGTCAACAGAATTAATTTGACAGCCGACGTCTGCTCTTTTGTATGTGCACCAATACTACTGAGAAAAGGCATCAATTGCATAAACAACGTGCCCATCAAAAGTGCACGACATATTCATGTTTTCTAGTAGAGCACCTTAGCGATCTCTGTACGATGAATGAAGAAAAAAATTTAATTAACAAATAAATATGTAACAGGTCTACGACAACCTCAGGGACCACAATGTGATTGCCGCGGACCCGATAGTGCAGGAGGATGAGATTCCCGCCATTCCTCCACCCGCACCCAAACTAGCGCCCTTCGAAGACGAGCAAAAGGCTGAGATGCTCAAGCAGCTGCTCAGCAGCACTAATCCAGACGATCTCCAGGCCGCGAACCGACTCATCAAGAGTCTTGTCCGAACGGTTAGTGGGGGCTTAGTTTTACCGAAAGAGGGCTGGAGCCACCCGATTTATTTGATTGTTGTTACTGAGAAATGAGCAGATGGATGTAAAACATTGATTTAGAAAATTTAGAAAATTATGTATGTCACCTGTCACAAATTGCAGTACTTTTGTGACAGGTGACATAATTTTCTAAATTTTATAAATCACTGTTTTATGTCGAACTTTCTTGGAATCAGAGGGCTAATGGTTGAGATTGGATATGAAGAGGACATGAATATGGGGGGGGGCGGAAACCGAAACCATTACTCGATTTTTCGGGAAGCTAGGGAGAAGGGTGAAATTGTTATGGAGGAGAGAGGATTATCGTCAGGAAGACATCAAATTGGAAAAGGTAGCCAAGAGACACGATGATATGGAGAGGGCGAGGAGAGCGTGCGAGTGTATGGAGCATCTACTCTTCCAGTCACAAGAGAATCTGGGCCTGGCCACGGGAACCGTGCGTGGAAGCGAGATCAAAGTGAGCAATCAGACGGATTAGTCCTCATTTATGCTTCTTACAAGATTAACGAAAAATAATGCTTTTAGGCCGTCTACGACAGTCTTCTCAACACTAGACCGATCCTGTTCAAATACGCAAGCGAGGCTGCGGAGAGCGAGGAAGAAGTTCTGGAGGACATTCTGGCACTCAATGACCAAGTGACGAGCCTGTGAACTCCTGTGAAACATATGGAAGTCTCAGGTGAACAAGCTGATTGGTCGGTACCAGACTCTCTTCGAAGGCAGAAAGACAACAGTGACGGGGGGAGGAGAAGAGAGAGATTTACTGGGAGGAGAGCTCACTTTAGAGCAGGAAGTACAAATGGCCTAGATATGCACTGGTTGAATACAATACATTACAGATTGCGAGTATGGATAGGATGGTGCCGACGACTTCGACGCATTTGTGCGATGACGTGCCCTTCATAGGATCTGAGACATTCGTAATGAACTTGTGTTTTTGTTGTCACCACCTGTTGCAATTTGCGCGTGTAACTATTCTGGGAGGGAGAAAAACGTGATTTGAAGGGAAAGAACTACCAGCTGCTTCAGGGATCGACCACCAATCACAGTGACGTGCTTTCTGATCTCTCATCCTTGCTGGGAGCATCCCAGCTCATCTCCCCGATGCCTTCGTCGTCCAGGGAATTCACTCCTGTGCAGTTAGTCAGAGCCTCCACGCATCAAACGTTCAGAATCTTCCAGATCAGAAAGCATTTATCTGCCAGGATCCCTAGAAGAAGCGTCCGTCAGTCTCGAAGACATTCAGTGTGGTGGGTTCCTCAATTTGCTTCCTGAATGATGACGAATCCAGCCATGGGAGGCTCTGCAACTGATGTGCTCAACTCTGGATATCTGAGAATAGTGTCGCACAATATCAATTCGCCGCTCTTTGGGGTCAACGTCTGTCCAGTCCTGCTCTCTGTGTATAATCTGGCCGCGCATACGATCAGCAACATCAGGATATCAGTCACAGCAAAGGATACGGTAAGTGAACAAAAAAGTTAATATTTTTTTTACTATTAATACTTTAACCATTCTCCGAAATATATCAGTGGGTCCACATTTCATCTGATAAAACCATCCTGCATCACTGCCGTAATATGTCTCCGAAATGAAAGTTTTCTTTTCATCAACTAAAATCGCTCTTTTAGTCGGTGGTCTACCAACTTATTCCTGCTTCCGGACACAATCTGCCTGGTTTCACACTCAGTAGTCTTCATCTGATACACTACGTGTTGCTGATATCTCTGAAGAGCGGTCCGAGGATGGATTTCGACCTCTCCCTCTCTCTCTCCTCCACCGTCCCTCCATACACTAATCACTTAGAAGCCTCATTCTCTGTCCGCCCATAGAAACATATTTATGGACTTTACCCTCCCCCAAAATATTTTTGTCTCTATATCAGAATCTGTTTACGGTGATCTTATAATGTCAAGGGAAACTATTATAGTATGGAAACCACATAAAGATTTATTCATCAATGGGAGGTGATGAGATCTTTCGATTAGATGGAACAGGAGATTCCGGCAGAAAAAGAATGCATCACTCAATTGGGCTTTGAGCTAACACACAATAGTCAGATATACTTGGGAACGATAATGAAGGAAGATAAGGCAAGCCTTAATGATAAAGAAGATCAGTGTGATTGTTCTCTGAGATACTAGGGGGAATGGATAGGGTTAATTTGCATAATATTGCCGATTTCGGGATGACACACGTGTACAATGGAAGAAATGCATGAGTACGAACGATGTTTTGCGTAGAGTGTCATGACGCTATGAGTGATTAGGAATGATATGGGACAACCGCCTTCCTTCTGCTAGTCAGTTCATCGGAGAGCTACAGTAATCAGACACGGGCTACAGTAATCAGGAAGATCGTGTCGAGAGTGCACCTCGCTTGAAAGGCAGCAGAAGGGAGTCGGGACCAGATGGAACAATGTGCGTGTGTGACTTAGGTGAATTGTCATCAAGACGAGAATTGAGATAGTAATACACGGATGTTACAGTAATCTCTAGTGTAACTTACCCAAAAATCATGACAAAATGCGCAAGCTTTTGGCATCAAAGGGATTAAAGAATCGGTAAGGCTCTATTTCTCAATGCGGTTAGTGCATTTTGGACAAGTTTTTAGGGAAGTTGTAGTTGGAATGAGTGGTGGAAGGACGGATTCATACAATGTCATTGGCCACTCTTATCGTGAACTTCTGTGGTTCTGCTCCAACGTTCTGCTCCACAATGTTGTAGAAGGGAATGGAGGTGACCGTGCATATCAATTGCACTCCAACGTCCTCCAGGTTGTCGTGGCATCGAAGGGAGAAGAGGAGCGAATTGGAGATGGGGGCCGAGCATGCCCAGCCACACGCCAGCGACCACTTGGACTCGCCCACGTTGAACTGCAAAATGTGCATATTATTCGACGGAAATTGGCCGTAAAAACGAGCAAATTGGTCTAATATAGCATTTAGTAACCTGAAAGTACTGACCTTAGGTGGAAATCGATCGGATGAGAATCTCTGAAGGAAAGTCCGATGGGAGAGCTTCATTGCGAGACATCTGCAACGGGAGACAATACCATTCCGCCTCTCATCGCATTAGTCTGTTCGCACATGGGACAGACATCAAAAAAGTCTCTTCGCGGAAGATTTTATTTTGATCCGGACATTCGTTTCATTTCTCGGTATTCACTTTTCGCAATGACTAGTGTTTCAAGTGTGAGTACCATGGTTAAAAATCATTAAATTTAAAGACATTCTTCTCCGCCACGCGATTTTTCATGAGGGAATGAGAAAACTGCACGGCGTATAAGAATGGCGAAAATTTTTACCGATTTTGAACCCCTAGTGATTACGCTGGTTTCCAATCTATCTCACGTCTTAATGTGGTTCCTGAGCTCTTCTGGCGGATTCTTCTCCTGCTGTCTGGTCAGCTTCAAGTACTTGTTCAGTGGCTTATTCACCCACGCCAGTACAGTATCCGCGGCCTTGCCCAAGTCCAGCTCACCGCCAAACTGAAATTGAACGAAATCAAGGAGCTCAAGCGCACCAAGCAAAACGCTAAAGGGAGGAGGGGTGAAAAGGCTATTGTCCAACTTGGCCATACTCTTCTTTCTGTCAGCTTTTGTTCATTCTTCGTCTATATCCTTTGTTTTTCCTGTGAAGCATCTCCTCCAGACTACAACAAGATGGGGGCCGAAGCTGTCGTTTCGAATCCCCCATCCCCAGTCCCATCCAAACATCGTTTCCTTCCCCCTCGTTCATCTATCTCAACTGCCATGTCGCATTTGACGAATGACTAGGCAGTACTCGTCCACTCCATCTATCATCTCTATCAGGCCCTCCTACATTCCCTCAGTCTCTCGCCCTCTCTTCTTCTATTCCCACTCTCAAATTGCCCCACTTGCGGCCAGGATTGGGTCATCACGCGTCATAATTGATATGTGTACACACCAGTCCCAGTAGTGGCCAGTCAATCTCTTGTCAGGGTAGTCTCTTTCAACTCGTCCCTGGGGGATACCATCCCTTCGGACACTCTTACACCCCGCGTCCGGAACAGAATGGTCTGTCCACTTCAATTATGTCATAAGTCTGCAGCTGCCTTCGTTCACACAGGCCGAATCGAATCGAGGAAGAAGAAAGGAGGAAGAAGAAGGACAATTACTGCGGAAGAGAAGGGAAAGAGTATGCAGATGTTAGGAATGGGAAGACAAGATGAAATCACAGTGTACACTAGACATCCCATAAGCCCCACCCTTACAATCGCAGTTATGCCAGAAGAGAAAACATGTAACCCATTGGGAAAGAAACAATGTAATGTTTATGAGAAGATACGGTACCTTGGGCCCTCCTTGATTGTGATGGGCGGGTTGAACCTGGGCGAAGGCGTCCTCTGCCGCTGCCAGAAGGCGGTACTTCCTCTTGTGCAGGCGACCCTCCCAGTCCTGCTCTCTCTGAAAGGCCCCCTCTTAGTTACTCTCCTTAGAGGAGGGAACATGCCTGACTGAGTTCTGCGTGGCTCGTCTGCCGTCGTCGAGCCATCGCCTCCATGAGAACGCGCGTGTTTGACTGAATGAATGAGTACATATGTGGGCAGTGAAAAGAAAGAAGAAAGGAGGAAGGCCTCTCTTAGATACGCTCTAATGCAACCAAGGACAACTGAATGGGCCTTCACTACTCTTCTCCGGGAAGAACATAAAGTTGAAGGGAGGTTGAGACATACCGCGGATATTGTAGGAGGAGGTCCTCCGAGTCCTTCGATGTCGTACATCTTGATTCCCGGAGTCACCATCGATCCTCCTTTCATCCTGCCTCCCGAGTGGTGCGCCTGCACATAAAACGTTGCTAAGTGCTCGCAACTATGGTTCGGTAATAAAGTGCATTTCTCAATCGTCTAATCCTTTGGAACGGTTGTCCATCGAGCGTATAGACAACGACTCCGCAGAAATTTGACGAATGAGAAATGCACTTTACTCCAGATTTAGAAAACATACTGGGAATGGGCACTCACCTTATCGAGATAGACGTTGTACGACGGAAATTGTGCGTGATAGAAGCGAAGAACCTCCACCGATGCCTCCTGGATGGACATTTGGCCTGCAAACATCATGATTCGATTCAAGGACACATTTCCGATTCCGGCGCACCAATCATGAGTGTTCTGCTCTCTCCATCGGGGTCTCGCACTATCGTTATGATGTACTCTGGACGATGTTTCCGCAGCATCAGAACGATCACGCTAAATATAAGAGAGCTTATTTTTTTATTCAAAAAATGATACAAATACCTGAATCCGAGTGTGAATAGGAGGCAGATGACGAGCGAGAGGGCGAATGAGGTGACATGGATGAAGCGAGTCTCCTTCTCCAGCAGGATGCGCACCACGTAGAACAACCAGAAGCCGAAGAGCTCGAAGAGCACCTGGAGACATTTGCATTCATGTGAATAAGTGACTTTACGAGGACAATATGACATGACAATTGCATTCTTCCCAGGGGTCGGTAAATTTATCGTCATTCTTCTCCGCCTCGCTGTTGTTTATAAACGAATGAGACAACAGCGCGGCGGAGCAGAATGACGACAAATTTACCGATTTTGGACCCCTAATTCTTCCCAATCCCCTGTTTTCAGGACTTTTGGTCAGGTCAGTCTTTTGCAACAGCGCACTCCTATAGTGGGAGACAACGTCTCCGGATGAGAAGACAAATGAGGGGGCTGCTAATGAAATGCAAAGTAGAGCAGAGTTCTTACGAGAATAGTGAGTGCGGCACGGGCAAAGTACAGTCGGGGCAGGTCTGACGTCGCACGACGATAGTACATGGCAGTGTGTCCAGCGACCAGGAAGAAGGAGCAGAACGCGAGATTGAAGAGGTTGCCCTGGCAGTCCAACTGCAACGAAACACATTGCAAACAATGTCAACAGGAGATACTACATGAAATATGGATCATGGGTTCAATATCGGTAAAATTGAGCCATTATTCTAGGCCGCGCGGTTCTCGATAACGTAATTGAGACAACCGCGCGGCGGAGAAGAACGACGACAAATTAACCGATTTTGAACCCCTAATATTACATGAAATATGGATGGGGTGAATTCGCAATGGCTGACCTCACAGACGATGGGAGGCCATTCGTCCCGCATATAGTGGAGTCCTACAGGAATGAGGACCATGGCGGGTGCTGAGAGGAAGGAGAGGATGGCGACGAGGGAGGCGAACAGCAACCACAGCATACGAGAACATCTGCAAATGCAATTGCTGCTCTGATCCAACATGATACAACATGGCAGACAACGAATAGTCTCAATCTTGCATTTTCTGGTGTCCGGAGAAAGAACGAAGTTTATACGCATAGATGTAACAAATGTCCGAATGCGTGATGTTTTCGATTATTAGGGATCAGGGGTTCAAAATCGGTAAATGTGTCGTCATTCTTCTCTCCGGCGCAGTTCTCTATGAGGGAATGAGAAAACACCGCGGCGGAGAAGAATGACGACAAATTAATGGATTTTGAACCACTATTTGGGAGTATTGAAAGTAGAACCGTGATCTCACCGTCTAACGACCATCCTCCCCACCGGCATCTCCACTCCCTTGTTCTCTTCCATACCGCAGAACGAGTGCTCGGAGGTGTTGCCCGTGAGCATCGTCGTGTTTTCGCCCCATTCGTCGAACACGGAAGGCCGCTTGAAGCCCTCAAACGAATCAATTCACATCAAATCCAATCAAAAAGGATCATCACTCTATACACCCTGCCCTCTCCATTCCAATGAGAACGATCGCATAAAAACAGAGCAATTTTGTTGTTATTCCTCCATTTTATGATCGTTCTACAAGATGATAAGTCCATACTGTATTTTCATACCTCTACCCATAAATCGTCTAGTACCTATGATCCAATAACAAGTCATATGGATTACAAAGGGACTTCTAATCAGCAATAATATCTGCTTTATGATCGGAGTTTAGCATTATATAGGGGGAGAAGATTTCTGAGAAGAAATTAAGAGACGATTACGGTACCCTGGGAGCAGTCGCAGCCTTCCCCGGTGGACGCTACATTTGATGTGGGGGACGCTTTCGTTCCAGGAAGCACTGCCCCCTAGCAACGACGAACGAACTAACAGCGTTTTTGATAACCTTGCGGGGATCGCGAATTCGTTTGACATGTGGACGAAGAGGAAGTACTGAAGACTGCGCTGATTGATTGAGAGAGGGATAGTAACGTGAAATTAATATGCGAAAGATATTTTGAATGGGGGAACATAATAAGGGAGAAGGGGATCCAAAGCTGTAAATTTGTCGCCATTATTCTCCACCGCGCGGTTGTCTCATTCCCCCCCCCCCAATTAACGACCGCGCGCCGGAGAAGAATGGCGACAAATTTAAAGAATTTGAACCCCTGTAGGGAAGATTACCGTATACACGAAGATGTCTAGTTGAATTTCCCAACAATGAGCTGAAAAAGTGATGTAACCCATAATATGAGGCATCTGATATGGTTAATCTCCATTACCTTCGACGTGCATGTCAGAAGTGTGGATAAGGGAGGTGGGGAGGGTGGATGGGGCATTGTGCTCACACTAATCGCATCCACAGGATCGAGCACACACGTGTGCATGTGCTAGCCATGGTTCTTATGTGGCAGAAGAAGAGGAGAGAACATGTGCGAGAATCGGGATAAATTGTGCAGATAACATGGAAATGGGGTCGTTTTGAAATTGTGCACTCAAATTGGAGCCATTTAACAACGGGAGGATCAGAGTTTCTCTGAAAAGAGAAATAACTGTCGCGTTCCCTACAGCGTAGCCTTCAACTGTTTCACAATAGAAAGTTATGGAAAGTCAAGACCTTAGTAAAGAGAGTAGACTTTTGAAGAGAGGCACTAAGGAGTGTGAATTATAATACAAGCACGACTGCCTTATATATTCTCACCTCATCACTCGATTCATGACAGCAAGAGAAGAAATGCATTGTGATAGTTATGAACAGGTCTTTCGAGTGTGAAGGGCGGAACGGTTAATCTTTTTCATAGTCATTTCATTCTTATCTATCTAGAGCACATTCCCCTCCGTCACTCTAAAATAACGCCCTGAGTTGTGAGAAAGGGATTGTAAAATAGAAATAAATCTCACTCAAGTTTATGATTTCCCCCAATTAATAATCATTGTATACAATAGCCCACCTCGCTGGCGATGGCTGAGAACTGCGGCAGTCTTGAATTGATGAGTGGATCAGTGGGTCCTCCGATGTCGCTCTGTGAGTATCCCCTTCCCCTTCCTCCGAGTGGTCGAGGCCTCGATCGTCGGCCGGTCGCCGATCGTTCCGACACTACGGACATGGTGGACTGTCCGTGTGAAGGGGAGGAAGTCAAAGCGGCCGCCGCCCGTTTGAACGAAAGGCGTCCAAAGCACACTCGCCGCGCTGCAAATGAACGAATTGTTTCGCTGACGTCAAAGGAACGAATTCGCGAAGCAGTAAAACGCGGGCTGATTAAAGAGGAGGAATAAACGGGTTCGATGAAATGCGATAAAACGGGATTTGCAACGCGAGAAGTGCAATTAGCAATGACCGCGAACATCGGAGTGTCCGATTTCACCACGCGTTCTCTCGCCTCCGTCGGGTCAAAAATGAGGCAGGGCCGCGAGAGAAGAAGACAACAAGAGGGCTGGATTAGTGTAGTCATGAGTTGGAAGAAGTGGAAGGATGCCAATGAGTGTGTAAGGGGAGGAGGAAGCGCGAGCATGATAGATGGGGATGGTCGGAGGGTGGAGGGCGGGGAGTCCGGACTGGGCATTATCGCCCCCCTCTGCATCCTCCCTTTGATCGTGACCCAGGCAGGCAGTCATTGCGCGCTGAGGGAACAATAAGGGTGCAGAGAGCGACAGAGAAGCCAGCGCGCTTGGCAATTTGCCAAAATTTGAAGGACACAACACGCAAACACGCCACGATAAATAACCGGTCGCTAATACGGTAATTGTGGTGGTCTCTACCTGTTGTGTGGTGAAATGTGTGGTTGATGGTGGAGAGAATGGAGTCACGTCGTGACACAGTAAACAACGGGGCATATAACACCCCCGCCATCATGTATTCCCTCCTTCACTCCAGTAATGTTCCTGACTTTTTGAACACAAGTCCGGCTACGAAAATGTCCCTATCCCTGGGATTATCCTCCAGAGTTGAATTGCTGCTCTTTGCTGTGTCTCAGCTGTGAGACGAGACAGGATCATGCTATGTTGACTCTCTCTCTCTTTCCCCCCTTTCCCACCCTCATCTCAAACCCGCTCACTCTCTCGCTCGTTACTCCTTTCTGTTACTGCCCGCTTTTTTGTCCCCGAGAGCGTGTCATCATGGCTTTTCTCCTTTGAAGGTGAGAGAGAGGTGGAGAGGGAACAGTGGCACAGTATAGTGTGCACAGCCATGAACTGCCGCCCAGTCAGAGAAGACAGTGCGCGGTGTGAGTAGAAGGAGGAAGAAGAAGGATGGAGGCCAGGGAGGCCGCGCAGTTCGGAGACATCGTCAGGTTGAAACAGCTTCTCGATGAAGGTACGTCCACTACCTTCCTTGTCTAATACATCCTTGTCCATGAGATCCTAAGCCTTAACTTGTTTTCAATTCATGCCTTTTTCAATATTCCATGCCGTGCAGAATTCGAACGTGGTTCTTATCAAAAATGCATTAGAAGCATTCGTTGCTTTATCAGTGTGCCAAAATTCTACATCTTTCTCTTATCTTGGGCCCTCAGCTGTCACGTGGGCTGACAGAGAAGGAACTGATCGATGATGTACTCAAGTCTCTTTCACCACACTCCTACTACCCATTGCCCCCTTCTCCCCTCTTTATTCGCCATCCATTGGAGATAGATGGGTCACGCAAAACAATGCGAATGAAAACACACATGCGAGTGTACTGATAACAATCTCCTTCTCGGAGTGGTCAGACAATCAGAAAATATGCGCCTTTGAATCTTAAATTAATGAATATAAATGAATATGGGAATACATTTCGGGGATATTTATTGTGGTTTTTGCTAACCAGACAGGTCAATCAAGCAAGAAATGCAATAACTACTTCAAATATTGACAGTTTCGGTAAAGGGCTACTCCTAACAAGCGCATGCGCAGTAGAGGTGAATCTGCTGAGACAGTTCCCTGCAGGAGATTTGATACCAGTGCTCCCTAGTCATTTTCAACGGAAAGTTTACAGTTTACACAAGTTGAGCGTAAGCTGTTGTAGTGAACTGACGTGTGTTTGAGCTTATCGCGCGGGAGCATCTCAATGCGAGAGACAAAGGAATGACCTCAACCATCTGCCAGGGTTTCAAAATGGGTAAATTTGTCGTCATTCTTCTCCGCCGCGCTGTTGTCTATGATGGATGAGACAACCGAGCGGAGGAGATGAATGACGACAAATTTAACTATTTTGTCCTCTATCATCTGTTAATGTCTTGTTCAGGAGTGATCACAGCGGACTGGACCGATCAGGATGACTGCTCACTCCTCCACTGGGCAGCCATCAACAATCGACTATCGGTAATCTTCATGATATCAGACATTTTCTGTAGATATTCACTGTAGTTTCAGATAATTTAGTTTTCCTGTACATATTCTTGCCTATTTTTGAATATTATTATCAGTGTCAACATTCTTGGCTCCATTTTCAAGTTCCTATTTGACCAAACTTGTACAGTTACAGAGAGCCGTGGTGAATAACAGACAACAATTCACCCCTATAGCAATATTTGTTGTGTTAGCATGATGTGAGCATTGTTGGGGTCGTACCATCCGTTATGTTGGATTTGCACCGCCTGACGAAAACAACAATAATCCGTTATTTTGCAGATTGCAGACCTTGTGATAAGGCATGGATGCAATGTCAACTCGATCGGAGGAGTGCTTAGGTAAGGAAATATTAATCGTATAGCATAAAAATCACGAATTTTGCTGAACTCAACAGCAAACAAAGCAACGTTCATACTGTAATTGCCTGAAAACAGTTGATAACTGTTCAATATAACACACGTTTCAATTCAAAACACTTCTGTTGCTTATCAGGACTTTGGAAGCTATATTTGCAGGTCGACGCCTCTGCACTGGGCTGCTAGACAGGGACATCTGCGGATGGTGGCGTTTCTCGTGTGCAGAGGGGCAGATCTCGATAGAAGGGACGTCGAAGGTAATCTTTTCCAGATATTCTTCATGTTCTCCCCATTCTGTTTGAATCAGTACTTTCCTTACATTCCATCAGCGATGAAGCCCTATCATATGACACAGGGAATATGAAATCCGTAAATAATCACGGTGTTCATTCAGGCTTCACTGCCTTGCACGTCGCGGCGCAGTTCGGAAAGACTCCAGTTGTGGCTTATCTGATAGCGAGAGGACAGCCTGTGGACACACCCGATGTAGCAATGATGACTCCCGCCATGTGGGCAGTGTCCAAGGTACCAAGTCTCCTTCACCCTTCAGTACATGAAATAATAATAGGAAGCAAATAACCAGTAGTACTGTTTCACAAGTAGGAGCGATACATCAAGCAATAAGAGGATTGTACTGTAAATAGTGTTTTCTATGTGTAGTAATCGAACAACGCCGGTGAGAATGGGAACTAAGCACAATCCTTGTTATTGACAACTCTAATAGTTCCATGCTTAAAAGTAAATCAAGAAAATGTATTAGGTTGGCAACTAAGTTCCATAGTATTTGCTAATTTGCTCCCCTAAAATTCTGAGACATGCAAGGCAGCAATGATATCTTGCATAGTGGAGAGCTGCATATAGGCACCATGCTGGACACGTGAGGTCGCTACTACGTTCCATCCCTAGAAACTACAAGACCATGAACTGAATGAGCTCCAATTTGAGTTGGGATAACGTTTCGATTTCTCTAGCCACAACGCAATTTTGAGGTCTATGACAGAGGGCGCAATAGTTACGGCTAACCATGAACAGAACGGATGATTGTGAGAGAAGAAAGGCGGTTGGTTCGATTAGTGGCTGTGGCGACTTTACGAAAAACATTCAAACTCCCAATTTCATGGCGAAAATTATTTTTGAGACATCTCATGGGTGCAATAAGTATGAATTTTGTCCATTCATAATTAATATGCGCAGCACCTGCCCTATTCTAATTAAGCTCAAGTGGCAATATTTCGATACCTTTTCATTTGGACGAGGAAGCTGTTTTTGGGCATTGAATTGAGAGAGATAAGTTATCATTCCTGATTGTCATTGCAGCAGCGTCGCTAGGACGAATAGTGATATGTGGAATACTGGTACTAATGATAATTTATAATGGCAATATCATTTGGTTGCTATGCTAGGTAATGTATGGCAGGGTCATATACCGATAGTTCAGAAAACCAGCCGACTGATTGTTATGAAGAATAGTTACTCAAAAGGCAATTATTTTTCCTGCTTGGAATTCGCTTCTGATCTTATAACACTAATTCATTTTTCGTATTACATCAAGCGCGGAAAATAATCAGGATGTTAAAATCCGAATCCCTTTGCTCTGCCTTGAGTTGCATATCATTGAATACGCGGACCACCATAATGACCAGCCTCGTTTCCAGCGCCATTTCTCACTAGTATTGTAAGCAGGTGGTAAACCAAAAATATATTTGATAGCTATTGACATAATCTCTCATAGTAACCACAAATTGGTTCATAGAATTCATCTGAACTCGCGGAAAAAAATCTGAAATCCGTAGTTTGTTAAGCCGAGTTTTCAAAATTTTGCTTGTTTTCTTCCTGCATTCCGCAAACAACCCGCTTAGCAATTCAAAACAGCTTTATAGAAAGTAGTTACTAGACCATCCATCCCCTCAAAGTACAGAACAATGGTCCTTCTCAAACTCGAAGGAGGATTAGAAAAATAAATACTATGGAACTTAGTTGCCAACCTAATAATAAAGTATTATACTATTTATATGAGGGTGTTTTTGAACAAAATAGACAAGTAACTTTGCCAAGAGTTGTGTAAGTGAACTGTCTTTCAGGTAATGAGTGCAGATCCGCTCGGGCTGTTGCTCACTCTTGGAGCGGATCTCTCTCGGAAGGATGCCATCTACCACAACACTCCCCTGCATTGGGCTGCAGTCTATGGCAACTTCATCGCCGCCACGGTCATATTGAAAAGTGAGCGGACCCTTTAGCGGTTTTTCATTGCAGTGACCTTCATTCACACCTTATCGTATCAGTTATCCAGATTGAAACAGCGCAACTGTGTAGGAACAATATTATTAGTATTCTAGTCGTTATACGGGGGAAGATGTGCAGGAAGAATTGATTCCTTTCCATATTTGTTGTTCCTGATCGACTGCGCGATAGGGTGTTGTTAGTTAATGTACGGCATTCTCACAATGGCAACATTACTCTCTTTTTCACTTTCATGTTCGGCCCCCATCATCATTCATAGTGTGATCGTTCAGCCGACGTCGTCAATCTGGCCGCTGTGAACAAGGAGAATGAGACGGCGTTGGACGTCGCGAGAAGGAAAGGAGATCTCGTCATGGTCAGGTTGATAGAAAGAGAAGCCAGGAAACGAGGAGTCCTACCATCAACGAGAATGCAACGCCTTGTTGAAAGACCGGTGAGATTTCGTATTTGTAGAGACCTACAAACGAATACTACTCGAATACCAAAATGGATTCTCTTTCTTTAATTCATTGCGAGCTGTTGTCCATGCGCTGTTAACCGCTCTGAATGGGTTAGAGAAAGAAAATGGTATTCGAAATGCATTCGTTTGAATATCTCTCTTAATTTTCAATAGTTACGAAACGCTACCGTAATCATTTCCAGCAAAACGCTCGTCGATTTCTCTCAACCGTTCCGTACATAACCTTCTTCGTGTTCGCTGTAGTACTTCATCTCTCCGTTGCTGTTCATCTGAAGATTCTCCTACTCCTTGCCTATCTCCTACTAGCATATGTTATCACGAGAAAGTGCGACGGTTCCAGAAACCACAAGATATGTGTATACGCAAGTTTAGGCGATTCACTCATGCTGACTTCGACAGGGCAATTCCAATCGCATCTGCATTTGCAATTAAGGTCACACTGATTCTCTCATGGTTCGCGTATCTCCATGCCATTTCGCCTTGGTGAGTCTTTCTTTCTTTTGAAACTCAATTCTCGTGTGTCGCTATCAATGACTTTAGTGCAATTGTCATTCGTCTAAATTCCGCGGAACTGCTGTTCCTGTTGTTGGAGATAGTCGAATGACAGTTCCACTAATGTCATTGACAGCGACACTCTACTCAATCATAATTCATTCTGATAAATAAATGATCTCAGGTACATGCAAATATGTTTCACCTTCGTGCTCTTCATGCTGCCTTTTGTTTTCGTTCGTTTGTGCCTTTTGGATCCGGGAACTATTCAGACTACTTATCAGGAGAAGTAATATATAAAATAGTATGAAGAAACTGATAAATTCCTTCAGATGCAAGACGATAGTGCAGATCGCAGAGGAAGGCGACGCCTCCCAGAAGTTTTGCCACACTTGTTTACTTCTTCGACCGCCCAGGAGCAAACATTGCAGGTATCCGGTTGAAAATATCAGTCACTTTCGTTTGCTTGCACTGTCTCTACAGTATTTGAGAATGAAAAACAATAAGGGTAATCATGTGTACTTTTGATTACGTTTCCTGTGGTAGGCTCTATTGAGGGGGAAACCTCGGTGGCACAGTAATCATATGAATGAATTTAGTGACTGCGACGTCTGCTATCGTCGCTTTGACCACCACTGTCCCTGGCTGAATACCTGTATAGCCGCCAATAACCATAAGACATTCGTCGTCTACCTGGCCACCTTAGTCATTGCCACTACTCTGTACATCTCAGGAGTTATCGCATGTAAGTTACTACTGTCCTCACTTTGTGGTAGTCCATCTGCGATTTTCTATGATTGTTCATAAGTGAAGCTGAGAATTTCATTTCCTTCAGATTGGCGCGACATTTGCGGCGAGATCACCGTGGAGGAAGTCCTTCAGTGCAACCACTGGATTCTCTTCTCTTTCCTCGTTGCTGTGGTTTCCTTCGCCTTTTCCTTCGGCCTTTTCGCCGTTCAGCTGTACCAGATCGCAGTCAATGTGGGTTTCACCCTTACTGACATGTCCATTGAATGCGAAAGTAAAACAGATTGATTTGGAAATAGCAAATGTTTTCCAATCTACTTTGCATTGTGAGATTCCCCTTGCAGATAACAACCAACGAGCGACTCAACATCAAGAGGTACACACATTTCACAATAGGAAGTCACTGCCTCTCCATCAGCAGCCCTTTTTCGTAAGCTTTTTTTTCACGGAGGATTACGGTAGACTCTTGATTGAATAGCAAGAGTACTCTAGCTACTGTAATACTTTCAGGCAAGGAATGTGCAGGAACTACTCCGAATTCTTCTGCGGACAACAGGAAGCCATTTAGCACGGCAATTGCCCCAGGGACTCTTGCGCTCTTTTGGTGGAATAGCCCACGACAGGGAGATTGACATTTTCACGAGTATCATTGATTGCCGCTAGATTTTCTACTTTTCGATCTGTCATTACTAAAATTCCCGAGTGACTTGCATAGTTGTGTGGGTGAAAGTAGCTGTGCCAAGGGTATTTGAGCTATGTTAACGAAATTAAAAATGATATTTCACCGTCCAGCTCAATTGCCCTTCGCACAATTGTCTTTCACCTGATCCGCATAGTTGTGTACATACCCCGTTTGTTGTTGATAGGCTGTATAATACAAGGTTCATGACGATTCCCGCGAGATTACAAAATGAAAGCGACGGTGAATACAAAGACATTACCCTAATGGAACAGTGTATATGTTGGACTCATGAATTCAAAGTGACCAAATTCACTATATTTTCATTATTTTTAAAAATTATTCACTATCAGTTACCCGTCCGGAACGGATGTGAAGGCATCATAGGGGATCTGATCATTTTACAGCCATTAAAGTGGACGACAGCCATTGCATAGCCTCGTCCAGTCCATCTCCGGTCTTTGCTGATGTCTTGAAGATTTGGAATGTTCTGTTGCGAAGTGCCTCAAGACCCAGTGCCTAAGAGAGCAATAAGTCAGTCGCCGGCTGCAGATTTATGAACCCAGCACCAACCTTATGAACTTCGGGAAGCGTCATGCGTTTCGGCAAATCCTGCTTATTGGCCAGAATGAGAAGAGTAGCGTCTTTTAGCTCTTCCTCCTAATAAGTTCCTTTCTTGTAATCAAGGTGGTCTTACTAACTTCTAGCATGGAGACGAGTTCAATCTTGGATATGCCCATCCTTTCTCGGTCGACGGAATCGACCACGTAGATGACAGCGTCAGCGTTGGCGAAGTAGCATCGCCAATATGGCCTTATGGACGTCTGCCCACCCAGATCCCATAGCTCAAAGGGTTACAGTTAGAGTGTTGCTATCAATGTCTTTAGTGCAAGTGTCATTCGTGTATTTTTGATGATTTCCGTAGATTAGAAGAATGACAATTGCACTAATTTTAAAGTCACTGATAACGACACTCTAGATACTGTAACAAAGGATATTTCGCAATACTCACTTGAAACCTCAAATTCTTATATTGCACGTGCTCTACATTGAATCCTATCGTCGGTATGGTCGTTACGACCTCTCCAACCTGCAAATAACTTTGTATAATAACAAATGATGTTAGTTTTACCTGTAGCTTGTACAGAATCGTGGTCTTCCCCGCTCCGTCCAAGCCAAGAATAAGGATACGATACTCCCTACCATCTATGAGATTTCGGAAGTACGAAAACACTCCTCCTGGAAGTTCAATCGTGAAGGGCAAGAATAAGGGTGAAAGATAACAATGCCGTGTATATTTGCGCCATAGCGGTGAAGTGGACGGATGCGCCACTGTTTCACGACTCATCTTCACTTCACCACTACAGCGCAAATGTCTTGGGGGTTCTTTTTTCACCCACGAATAACATAACGTACCCATGACCTTTCCTCAGACACCACGATACGGAGTCTCCATTTCCTCTCCTGAAAGACGAGGATGACTGGGGGATTGGCCAAATGAGACCAAAACAGAAGAGACTAGGAAGAAGATGTGCACACTGTGACAATAGGAATCGATGGGGAGGAAGCTCGGAGAATGCAAAAGGGGCGCGAGGAGGGGGTCCATAAGTAGCTGCCTGCCGGAGGGGCACTCTAAACAGGGGGATCAGTGCAGAAGACGGGGCTGCCATGAGGGGCAAGAGGGCGAGATGACACATGCACATGCCAACACGACACACTCTTCCTCCCCCTCCTCTCACTTGCTCGTTGTGCACACAATACCAGTACTCTTTATCCGCTGTGAATATGCACTGTACAAGTTTAATGGGAAACCAATCGAAAGACGCAAAAACAACATGGACATTGAATGCCCAATATGGGCCCAAATCACCATCATATGCAACGTAAATATTCATAGCAGAGCCTCCTTTTCTCACTTCTCGTAACCATCACACTCGTAGTCAGGATGCACAAAGGCTCGTTCGACGAAGGGAAGGCGCTCCAGCTTGCGTTTCAGAGGCTCCTCTACCTGAAATGTGGTACCGTAACCTTGTAGCTATTGCGAAATCACCTCATCGTGGACAATTTTCGCCGGAAGCATTGGGTCCAGCACCACGTGCGCCTCTACGCGGCACTACAATGAGTGATAGAACGAGATAAGCCCTTGAATAAAAACCTTCTCCCCAGTATGGTAGACGAGGAGCGTCTCAACGCATTTGATGTGATGACTGTGTTTTATGATTACGCGGGCGATGCGAGAGTATTCTTGGCTGAAACAAATGCGACATTAGGCATCAGATTGTAAAAGAATCTAATCTATCTTATCAAATCGCTAAGACCATAAATTGTCTACACCAGTGTTGGTATAGTGAATCCAAAAGTGCGTTCGTTCCCCCTGTGTTCACTATCGGGCGGTCGTCTACATGCCTGAAACGACCGCGCGATAAAGAGCGCAGAGAGCCGGAATGAACTTTGGGATTCACTCTGTCAAGACTACTCTGCACTTACGATGTGCACTTCTTCCCTGAGAGCTTCGGTAGCTGCTCGAGCACCAGACTGACCCATGTGTATGAGATGTAGGCACTAAAATTAAGAAAAATGAGGATAACCTAAGTAAACTAATTGTAAGGAACGCTTGAAGAGACATTGAATGCTATAGCATACCATTTTGCATATGGAATAGCATACCATTTTGCTGAAAATCAGCTGAACTCGTAACTGCATAAAAATAGTTTCCATAAATAGGTTTTGGAGTCCTTCTTATGCACTATCTCCACAGACTCCGTTATCATTCATGAAACCATTGCAACGCCGAGTTCAATGTGATCATTGAGCTTTCGGCGGTCAGCTGACCTAAGCCGTTTACGTCCTCATGCGTCATATCAGTTTTGTTTTCCGTAAAAACTCGTGCAAGGGTAAGAATAGGGCTGATCACTGTAGTTTCTAGCCACTAAGTAGCAACAAACACGGTATTTCGAAGGTTGATTACTCACGCAATGAAGAAGGCCGCTATAGGATCCGCGTAGGGAGTCCAGACGGACGCCACGCCAGCTCCGATGAGCGAAACTATGTTTGTGTAGATGTCGTTTCTCTGATCAATGGCCAGAACTCTCGACGATGACGAATCCTGGCGATAGCACAGAAACAGAAGGACACTCTTTGTGATTATAGTGGCGACAAGGATACCCAGAGCGAATAACGTCATTTGCACTTCGATCTGTAATGGCAAAGTGTAGTGCAACGATCATTTGGGTGTTTTTATCAGTCTCTTATGATGAAATTTTCAGTATTTTTGCGAAAATATCTCAATTTCATCGAAATTGTCTCCCGAGTGTTTCCAATTTACTCGGCCCCCATGCGCGGGGCATTGTACTGCCCCCTCCACTTCCAACAAGAGGCAACGCTCCCCCGGAGCAGAACAAATGGAATTGAATTGTCCCGCGCGTGAGCACAACACTGCAAGCCATTGTGGGAGATCACTCGACCGGGGGAAACCGGAGAGGATATTTGTTTGGTGATATTCACTCTAGACTCATTTCAAATGCTTCGAAATTTGGGAGATTGTCATTTTACGATATTATATGAAACATGACTGCATGTATCTAAGCGAATTTTGTTAATTACACTTCTCAAGATGATAGTATCATTAGACTTGCATTCATTGATAATATGCGAACATCAAATTGATGTTTTCCGATCGATAAGGGGACCCCGAGGGAGGAACACTAATGATAGTCGCCGCCTGTTATCAGTCTATAAAATATGATGACCACTGACCATTTGAAATACCAGTCGATTGACTGATTGGAACATAATATAGATGTTTGCCATTCCCATTATCGTGCCGATGAAGATGAAAGCGATCAGTTCCAGATTTTTCCTTCCTTAAAAACAACACTTCGGTTTTTTTGATTTCGATCTTTAAAAAACCTCTGGGATACAAAAATGCATCAGTATTCATAATGGCATTCGAAGCCAACCAGATTCCAAAACTACTGAAAATGGTTATCATTACGATGAAAGTTCCGGAATCCGCCCAACCTTCCGAGATCAACAATACTATCAAGCAGTGTACTAATGATGGATAAAGATGTTCCGGACGTTAAATATGCGGCTGCCGCCTTAGCGAAAAGCAGTCCAATATTGGCAACAAACACAATTTTGGATAAAATGTTGTCGCCTTCAGACTGAAATTAGAGATATTTGTCATGGTCATCGATTGGTGCCAACTGTATTATCTGCAATGATGGCATGTTTTCCATTGATGATATAGTCATCGGCCTCATATAGGGCTTCCAGCTCCTCGAGTTCCCTGAAAGACTGTTATAGGAACTTCTTACACTTTATCAAGTGGATCATTAAAAAAACACAATATTGATGGTGATAGAAGGAACCTGTAATACTGTCGTGTCTTCTTGTTCTCCTTCCTTCTCGATTTGTCCTTCTTCTCCTTCTTCTTTTCTCTTGTAATGAGTCTCTCCGTCTCCATTCACAGCCTCACGTACACTCTTCCACCGTGCGATTCGAAAGTCTCTGTCCAACACGTACTCCCCCCTCTTATCATTCCCAATCAGACCCCTTCCATTTTCTGTTCTCAGTGATTAGACAGACTCTCTCTTCTTTACCGAGTTATACACACACACAAAAAAACCGTCGACTCTTAGGACAAGTGAACATTGAAGATGACAATGGTAAAGGCACGTGATAGACCCTTATTCGATGGAGAACAGGAGGAATAAAACAACTACGAGCACGGACATTTGCGCCATTGTGGTGAAATGGACTTAGGAAAATTCAGTTTGTTTCATCGTTTTAGCGAGAATGGCCGTGGTCGAAGTTGCACTTCATTCGGAAGTGATTCCCGTCCCGTTGATCACTTTGCATGTGACCGCTGAGGGAGGAAAGAAGGTAAACAACAGGTGATGAAAGCTCGATTGGACTGGCCTATTAGGGCACGGCACGGATTTAGAATCGCTCTACATGAATGACATGGATGATTGCGGGACTAATACTGATGGAGATGATGATGACTCCTATAGAAGGGTGGTGGTGGGTGGTTACTGTACAAATTACTATACAAACTCTGGTGCGGGCTGTCCCTGGCAGCATGAGGGTATGGACGACTTCTCCTTGTCCTTGCCTACGACGCCGTCCACGTGGAACGCAGCGGAAAAGTGTTCGGCCTCGTCCGATTCGTCGCTCTGCTGAAGGATTTCAATCAATAAATATGATATTTGCTGAAACACCTCGTGTACTACCTATACCGTATAGGTCATACGATCACACAGAAAAAAACAGTTAGAAAAACTGTCAGTTTGCCGTTTGACAGTCTCTAACTGTCACCAGTTACAGTGAAACTGTCGTCAGCGACCGTTTGAAATTGTCAAACTGCAAAACGACAGATTTCTGACGGTTTATAAATATATATTACCCTAATCTCCTATTTAAATACGTCAAATTGATTCCTTTCCTAACTACAAGTATCCAATACGTCAGCTCGTGTTCAGAAGAAAAGAATGACTGCACTTTGCTGGGTGGGATCTCTTTGAGCACTATTGACGTTCTCTCCGATGTCTCCCTTCTCCCCTTTACAAAGAACTGTACACTACCTGCTGGGATGCACACACGCGCTCTCTCATGGCTGCCGCGAGAGTGTGGAAGGCCTCCTCGCAGTTGATACCTGGACAAAATCCATAAGTGCAAATCGGGGACACTCCCCCGTACTCGGAGGGATATAATAGATTGGGAACTGTACAAATAACACCTTTCAACTTGGACAAGGCCGCTTTAATCCCCCCCCGTAAGAAGCGGGGGGATTGGAAGTGACCCTCCTCCCCCTTTCTTCCCTCAAACAACGTGCAATCTGTTGTTCTCCATCAAATTCGTATGTCAAATGCATGGGACGTCCGGCGATAAGCGGCTTGGCAGTCATCAAAATGGAAGCAAAATGGAGCTTTGCATACATTGAGTTCATTCCAACAACAGCAGCCGGCTATTTGAGTGCCAGCCAATATTACAGTGGGCATGAAGTGTCTGTGGCTCTCTTTCACCACCGGGCAGACAGCAATTCGATTATGAACTTCGTTAGTAGAGAGGCAGACTAAACAAGTGGACACTCTCAAGTCATCAGTCGAGGAAAAATAACTGGCAGCATAATGAGTGCAGTAAGACGTTGTTTTCTATGTCATTTTTGAAAAGCAACAGTCCAACAATATTATTACCAGTATCAAGATTCCTATAAAGTTTTCTAGTAACTGACCCGTCTTGGCGGACACTTCATATAACGAGACTCCCAGTCGCCGGGCCAACTTCTCCGCCTGGTCAAATTCGACCTGCAATTTGTGCTGTCAGTTCCATTGTGAATTTTCTCTTCTAAATGGCCGCACCCTTGATGCCAATTACTTCCTCCCTTCACTCATTCACTGTATGCACTGTCAATTGAAGAGTTCTCAGGAATGGAAGTCAGTCGAATCTCTCGCAAACAACAGACTTGAAATAGTGAGGGAAATCGTGGCTGTCATTTCGCAAGGGAGACTAGAGGACCTTCCCTTGTATGAATGAATGGCGTGTATGTGTCCCGAAATGCCATCTGGCAGGCGGTTTCTTAAGGACCCTCTGACATCTGGACACATGGAGTGAGGTATAGAAGAGTGCCCGTTGACCCCTGGCCATTCCACGGCAAATACTGGACCAAACAAGGAGGTAAGAAGAGTGTGGGTGGAGGGAAGGAAAGGAATCCCTAATGGTATCGTCCGATTCAATTACCAGACACCACAGTACGGGGCTGGATAAGGTGGGGTGGACCACAACTACTTTCCACTCTCCTTCTTCTTCTTCTTCTCCAATTACGTCCTATCCGCATGAGTCATTATGTATAGTGGTGAGACAGTACAGAGGACATGATTCACGCGCTGTGTCAAAACATGCGATCGAAGGGATGGGGGAATCGAATGTGGCAACAATATATCAACTCTTCCAATCTCCCTCCACAATTACAAAAGACCTGTCGTGAGGGATAGTCTGAATATATTTCCAATATCCCAGGAAGAGCGTGTATAAGGATCAGACATGGGGGCCGAATGGTTTGACTTCACCCACCTTCCTCTCGCTCTCCATATCCGCCTTATTTCCTACGAGCATGAGCACAGCGTTGGCAGGTGCGTGCTGCTTGATCTCCTTGATCCAGTAGCTCTCCAGGTTCTCGAAACTCTTCTCCGAGCACATGTCGTACACGCATATGACGCCATGTGCAGAGTGGTAATAGGAATTGTAGATGGTCCTGAACTAAGCCATTTACACGTGCAAAACATGTCCATTTCATTCAATGAGCATGGATTAGGGTTAAATAGTGTGTTTTCCACTCGATTTGCTGCCGATTCAATCATCATAACTCGTAAACACTCGAGTACCTGTATCGTTCCATTCCCGCCGTGTCCCACAGTTCCAGTCGGATCTTGTCCCTGCAAGATCAACACTTCTTGTACAGCAGCACCGTTAGAGGAAGGAAGTTCTTCCTCCCACCCCATTGTGCACCCTCCATTCGCCCATTCTTCGCGAAACGAATTCAATATAACGGCCGGGTAATAATCTCGTATCCTGTTTCTCATGTCGTTTACCCTAACACGAGAGCACAAAAGAAGAAGAATAAGAGAGACAGATTATCGAATCGATTCGCTGTGCTGCCGTTCAGGGAAGGTCGAGAAACACGACAGCAGCTTGGAATGGGCGCTAATTGAAGGGCGTAGTGCGATGTGTGAACCGCGTGCGCGTACCTGCCCAATTTGATCGTTTTCAGCTTGAAGTCAACGCCCAGCGTGGAGATGTGATCATTTCGGAAGGTGTTCTCGGCAAACCGCAGCAGAATGCAGGACTTGCCACAGTTGTGATCGCCCACGACAACAATCTGGAAGAGATTACTTGAAGATTAGCAAAGAAGAGACTCTTCTCAAGCACCATTTATCTTCCTCCCCTCAACTCTCACGGCCCCAATGAAGTCGCGCCGTCGCAATGACAATATTGACAAAGTGCGAGGCGTTCTGAGATGGGAAGAGTGACTTTCGGGGTAAGAGATAACGAAGTTGCAGACTTTCAAGCCATAACAATGCAATTGGCTCTTGATCCGCGATTTGATGTCGCAAGAATGTCTTGGCCATTGTCATGGATTAAATACCCATAAAGAAAAAAAATTCAATCTCACCTTGAAAAGATAGTTGTAGCTCATAGTGGAGGAAGAAGGGAAAGAAGAAGAAGGGGAAGAAACGAAGGCTGCCTACCGGGAGTCACTCTGATATGTACACACAGAGAATACGAGCACGTTCGCTTTCCCGCGGGTCAAAGGGGAAAGAGAAGAAGAGGGAGGAGTCAGAAAGGGAAGGGGGAGTCCCCGCACCATGTATTGTAGGGGCGGGACCGTATGTGTGGACACGATTGATCCACAGATGAGACACCCGTTCGAAGTTGTTGCCAATGAGTGAGAAAGAGGGTGAGGAGACACGCACAAAGAACCGCGCACCCTGGCGCAAATCCTTCTTCTTCACCCAAATTCTCTCTAGGGTAAAGGAGAGTTCTCGCGGGTCTTTTGAGTAAGAGGAAGAAGTAGTCTTGCAACAACTCTGTTTATCATCTAAGTAATCGCAATGAAGGGGAGGAATTAGTCCTCTTCGGGCTATTGCATCGAATAAAGACAATTGCGTCGGACGTTAGTTCGTGTGCATAATAAGTTAGTGTGGAATATGGCGGGAGACAGCTCTTGTATGACCACAGGCCTTAATCTTAGCCGATTGCCAGATGATGATTTGAAGGACAGAAGACACGGGGAACACGCGGGAAATGTGTGTGATGTTGGGTCATAAATATCCGAAGTGATCAGAGGATGAAGAGGAGATAGGAGGGGGAGATATCGAATATAAGATAAGAACAACCTGGAATGGGAGACAGAGCCTAGAGAGAGATGCACTGTGATGATAACTGATTGACATGGGGGGGGGGGGGTCCGGGGGGGGGGGGGGCGAGAGGAACCGTTTTAGGGGGGGCGGGGAGGGAGAGGAGGTGGGGGGGTATTTGGGG